>CM023490.1:18356140-18602978 GCA_013339685.2 Hyalomma asiaticum
CAATGAAACACAACCATGAATGAGGCTAAATTGTGCATAAGTTGCTCTTTTTTTTTTTTTTTTGAAGTGGTTTTCATATCATCCTGAAGCATTTAGCACACTTTCTGAATCAATTAGCGATTTAATCAAAAGCTAACACTCAACCATCAGTACTTCAGTGGTGTGCTTTCATTTCATCCACTTTCATGGCATTCTATGTGCATATATTCATTATATTCTGTTGTGCTTTACTTGAGTATTACACTTTATATTACTTGCACATATAAGGTTGTGTCCTGCAGGAAGGTTCTGAGAATATTTACAATGTGTCATAATGGTCAAAGCATAGAAAATGCCACTTCTTCCTTGCTTTTTATGTGTGATGTTGCAATGCCATACTGCTTCTGGAATTTCACAGAGGCATTCGAACATTGACATTCCTTCTCCCATATAATTACCAACCTTTTCTTTAATAAATAAACAAGAAAACTAAAATTCTGACAAAACACACAGCCTAAGCCAGTCCTATTTTATCCTTTAGCATTGCTTCGGAAATGTATTCAAGCTGTGACCACTGGGCGCATGACAAGATACCCCGAAATCTATGCACAGAAGATGCCTAGCAGCAGGTGGACAACACACCACAGGCATTGTGCATTAAGGTGAGTGTTCATTCAAAAAGGAAAAAAAGAGGAAAGACGTATCACCTTTGTGCCTCTCAAGGAGAAACAACAGGTCATAGCATACGAGCACAAGGTACAGACACATCGCTCCGAAGAACGCAATTTTAGCATAATGGTTTCTTTTTACGGCAATAACCAGCTGAAATGCTGACCTAGCTGAACTCCCTCTAAAGAGAGCTTCAAATGCCATAAAAGTTTGTTTGCTCACGAAACAAAAAGAAGAGAGAGAGAAAGAGAAAGAGAGAGAGGGTGAAGAGAAGAACAAATGACAAAGGACTAAGCGGGAAACTCAGACGAGGAGAAAGAGAATCCATAGCCAACGCATAACAATCTGCTGCATTTATATAGCCTCACGAGCTGCTTATGGCATTTGCATGCAACAGATGCGTTTTATTTCCCTGCTTATTGTTCCCAAATTCAAAAAAGCACAAAAGACAATCGCTAGCAAACAACACAAAGAGACACGGGATAAGGAGGGCAGACGAAAGTGTAAAAAACATGCAGCTGGCAAATGATGGACGATGACAACAGGCGCTCCGTTACGGTACATGGCACGCAGAGAGCGCTCGCCACACATTCAATAAAAGACAGAGCCACAGAAAATCAAAGCTCCTTTTATAGGAGCTCTTTTTATCACATCTCATATCCCTCTCTTGTAGTGCCTGCTTGCTTGACATCAGCTCGCGGTTATCGTACTTCAAAGCATCACTCCATTCCATCCATGTACTAACGCTTTCAAACACAGCTTTTTTCCCTAGCATAATAGAACGCTGGAATATGTTATTTGCTGAAGTTCGCTTGCTACCGTTCTGACAATTTTTAAACGTTATTACTAATGCATAGTTCCTTTATGTTTTCTTTCCATACTGATGTTGCCGTTTCTGCGTATTGAGTTTATTATTGCATTTACATCCACTCTTGCCATAGCCCTGACAGGCTTCAGTATGTACAAAATTTAAAAAAATATACTATCACAGAGAAAAGGGAAAGGGTGGACTTACCATACTCCTTGGCTAGGTCAGGTGCAGTCTGGGCGGCGTAGTCAAAAAAGGAGGCATTCCATCTAAGTGAAAAAAAGAAAAAGTAATAAGCAAACTGTTGCATTTTGATAGCACATCATCTATCAGCTGCATTATCAACCAGCGAGGCATATCATGCATTGTTCCAGCACGAAACGCAAATGCAGCATGGCGGGTCCTACGCTTCCATGGCAAAACGAAAATGTTTCAGGCATCTAAATGTGCCAGCTTGCAAACGCACGATGGAAATTTTTGCACCTTTTTCTAAGCATGTTGTCCATGCTTGCACCCACAGTGTAAGGGCTATGGTATTGAGCTTCCGTGATGGAGGCCCCAGGTATGAAACCTGTAAAAGCTTTATTCAATTTGTCATGTTCAGTTTATGGAGGTTGAAGTTTTTCCTACATTCCTTTTCCTTTTTCCATTTTCTTTATGAGCTTTCCTCTGTTGGGTGGTCCTGCTATAGTGGGTAGTAGAGGGAAATTTGTGATGCTTCCAGAGGTGTTAGCATGGTTTAGGGAAAAGAAATACTGTATATCATCCATGATCACAAAACCCCCTAATGTACAAACAACATACAGATAATTTTCCTCGCGCTTTTCACACATAATGAGGTTCGCAATGCTTGGGTGTTATTATGTGAGAATTTTGCAAGAATTCTACAAATGTGTCCACATTAAAAGTACAAATGCAGAGAGATCAATGGCCTGTAATCTAGGCATGGCCTAAAGCAGCCAGGCTTTCTGTATATGCCAGCGATGGCATTTTGTAGCATGTGGCAGCACAAGGAAAGCATTCCACAGTGACTCAACTTTCACCATTCTGAAGTTACATATGTTTCACAGGTTCACAAGTGAAAACTATGATATGGTCATGAGACATTCCATATGACCATTCTGGCCATGCGGTTTTTTTAAAAATTAGAACCTAAATCAATGTATTAAATAAGAATTTCGCAGTTTGCTGTCACTGAAACCCCCAACATTTCTTTTTATGTTTTTAGGCTCAGAGAACACAACAAACTACAAAGACAAGAACTAAAAAAAAACTGCAAGAAAACAGAAAGCCAGCAAAAGGTAAATCAATTCGCAAGCATCAGCAGGTCAAATATGCAGGTGCCATATTACTGCACCTTATAACTTCACAATTTCATCCTGTCACCTAATATGACACCATCCTCAAATGCACTTCCCTCACTTTGACACCAATTGTGTCACACTGATAGAATACCTATTATCGGCTTTCCACATTATGTGGCCTGCCCAGTTTCGTGCCTCACCTCTTAATGTCAACTGTAGTAGTGGCTAGCCCTTTATGCTATCCACATCACACAGCTGCTTTTTCTACACCTTAGACATTTCCATATCGTCTGCATCAAAGGCACGCAAGACTGAGCCACACAATTTTCGTGATGAGAATGGCCTCACTGGATTGCATACAGCAATATTTCAGCAAGGAGTGCACCACCACGCATGATGTAATTTGTCTTGTTTCATCTATTTCCTTCCTCTTATATTCTTGCCTATATGCCTCACTTGCTCCTAGCCCCGCCACGGTGGTCTAGTGGCTATGGTACTCGGCTGCTGATCCGAGGGTCGCGGGATCAAATCCCGGCTGCGGCGGCTGCATTTCGATGGAGGCGAAATATTGAGGCCCGTGTGCTGTGCGATGTCAGTGCACGTTAAAGAACCCCAGGTGGGCAAAATTTCCGGAGCCCTCCACTACGGCGTCTCTCATAATCAGAGCTGGTTTTGGGATGTTAAACCCCACACAACAACAACAACACTTGCTCCTATAATGCATGGCACACTTCTAATTCGAAAAAGTGAAACTGCCAGAGGGCTCACCTTTTTTCACCTGTCTTGCTGTCGTACATGGCAATCTGAAACTCTGCCAAGGAAAGAAAGCAAGGCCCAAGTTTCAGTCTGCTTAGCCCTAAAAGCATCATTTAGCATTTTACGAGCTACCCAAGTCTAGCGCGCAACGGGCCTCGTTAACCGTCTCTGACACTGCCGTGCTTGTGTGTGTGCATGATTCGACCTCTCTCTTTCTCCTTTTTTCTTTTTTTTTCCATCCCTTTCTGTCTCCCCTTATCCCTTCCCCAGCGCAGGGTAGCAAACTGAATATTTTTCCTTCCGGTTAACCTCCCTGCCTTCCGCCCATCATCTCTCTCTCTCTTTACGAGCTACCAGCGGACCTAGCAGTGACAAGGTTGACAAGTACTTTCAAGGACAGAATAAGAAATCATAGAACCCATGTTCGGTAAAACGCCAGTAACTCAACACTGCAGTGGTCCCACCGCATGAGCACATACAGTAGAGTATATCTTTACAGATGAACAGTGAGGACAGTTTTTAAAGAGAACATCTCAACAGTTACAAAACGCATTACAATTGCAATATACTGGCATGTAAAGCGTGTAAAAGTGATCTGTGCATTACATGAACAACCGTTTACCAAAGGCCATAAATGTTCATTTCGAAAGTATGCTCGTCTTCCAAGAGTTCAAATAGAAGTGCATTTAGTCTGAGAGATATTGAACAATGATACCCACAGAGTACACATCAGAGAACAGAGTTTGTTCTAAAGGCAATCAGCAGTCTGCCCTTTGTTATTCCGAACACACGCTAAAGTACGGTATTTGTTTTGCAACCGCAAAGAGCTGAAGGAATCACACACAATGGAACAGGTCAAATGCATGCTTCGAAATTACAGACCATATATGCTGAAAAATGCAAGAAAACAGGAAAGCAAAATGGCACGTGTGAACTGATCTGAATTGTAATAAACACGCAGAAAATGCAAACACAATGCAGTCACCATACCTGTACGGCCGACAAAGATTGCCTTCTCGTAGGAGACCGGGCAGACCTTGTCGGAACCGTGAAACGATATGGTCTCCAGCTTGTCTCCAGTGAACAGGTCGATGGCGAACCAGACGTCCAGCTTCTGGCCTGAAAACAGCATGCAGCGGGCAATGAGTTGTCGAAACCGTGACGTCAAAGCTATCGGAGTGACGGTCTCTCACCGGTGTAGAGGACGCCGTCGGTGCTTCGGCACGGCGACGCCGACACCAGCTCTGGAATGGTGAAGGGGAGCTTCTTGATGGCATCCTCGCCGCTGGTCTCGCCAAAGCCGTAGATGTACAGGCTGCCGTCTTTTGGGTCCGGAAGGAAGCTTGTTCTACAGTGAGCAGGGAAATGACATCAGAAGTACATAGAAGATGTATATACTGTAGTCTTTCAATTAATTTAAACTCTTTGATCATACTTTCAATTATTTCAAACAAATTTAACATTTTTGGTTGGCCTGCTATGCTTTCGATGTGTTTACAAGCAGCTTAATTCAAGCAGCACAATTTGGTTAATCCTGTTAATTCATACTTCTTGCTTATCCTAGCCAAAAACATTGGCCGCTTTGGTTCCTTGTAGGTGAGTATTCATGCTCATATATTTTTTAACATATAGAAATAAAGCCCAGTCACCTGCCAGCACTTGCCAAATCATTCAAGCAGCAAAAAGAAAAAAAAAATACTGGGGTGGCATCAGAGCACATGACAACTGGCCTGCACATGCCTGTGACTGTACCATGGCATTCTGCTGAAGAAAGGAACGCAAAGACTACGTATTTTTGTCAACGCCTGTTGGAAGACCCCCATCGCTTCTACCTATGAAAACACCTCGGAAAAACAGATTTTCCGAGCGTACTGAAGGCATTAAACACAATGCCATTTTGAAAAGGCTAAAAGATGCCGATTTTGCTTGCTTCTGTAATTCGCTGGTGGAGTAGCACTGACCCAAGCGGTTCCCCCACCTTCGCTGCCACTGCTGTTTCTTTTCTTTTATGTTGTATCCTACCACAGAAGCAGTGGTGTGTTTGGAACATACACTGCATAAGCCTCAAGCATCAAAAGTGGGCAGATTTTAATCCAAGCTTAATATGCGTCCTCTCACACCACTGCATTTCTCCAGAAAATCGAAATTTTCCAATTCACTGAAGACTTGGAATTACACAGGATTATAATGCATTAAATAGATAGCTGGCCAAACAAAATATTTAGCTTTTTTTTTTTTTTCCATCCCTTTCTGTCTCCCCTTATCCCTTCCCCAGCGCAGGGTAGCAAACTGAATATTTTTCCTTCCGGTAACCTCCCTGCCTTCCGCCCATCATCTCTCTCTCTCTTACGAGCTACCAGCGGACCTAGCATGACAAGGTTGACAAGTACTTTCAAGGACAGAATAAGAAATCATAGAACCCATGTTCGGTAAAACGCCAGTAACTCAACACTGCAGTGGTCCCACCGCATGAGCACATACAGTAAGTATATCTTACAGATGAACAGTGAGGACAGTTTTTAAAGAGAACATCTCAACAGTTACAAAACGCATTACAATTGCAATATACTGGCATGTAAAGCGTGTAAAAGTGATCTGTGCATTACATGAACAACCGTTTACCAAAGGCCATAAATGTTCATTTCGAAAGTATGCTCGTCTTCCAAAAGTTTAAATAGAAGTGCATTTAGTCTGAGAGATATTGAACAATGATACCCACAGAGTACACATCAGAGAACAGAGTTTGTTCTAAAGGCAATCAGCAGTCTGCCCTTTGTTATTCTGAACACACGCTAAAGTACGGTATTTGTTTTGCAACCGCAAAGAGCTGAAGGAATCACACACAATGGAACAGGTCAAATGCATGCTTCGAAATTACAGACCATATATGCTGAAAAATGCAAGAAAACAGGAAAGCAAAAGGGCACGTGTAAACTGATATGAATTGCAATGAACATGCAGAAACGACAAACATGACACAGTCGCCATACCTGTACGGCCGACAAAGATTGCCTTCTCGTAGGAGACCGGGCAGACCTTGTCGGAACCGTGAAACGATATGGTCTCCAGCTTGTCTCCAGTGAACAGGTCGATGGCGAACCAGACGTCCAGCTTCTGGCCTGAAAACAGCATGCAGCGGGCAATGAGTTGTCGAAACCGTGACGTCAAAGCTATTGGAGTGACGGTCTCTCACCGGTGTAGAGGACGCCGTCGGTGCTTCGGCACGGCGACGCCGACACCAGCTCTGGAATGGTGAAGGGGAGCTTCTTGATGGCATCCTCGCCGCTGGTCTCGCCAAAGCCGTAGATGTACAGGCTGCCGTCTTTTGGGTCCGGAAGGAAGCTTGTTCTACAGTGAGCAGGGAAATGACATCAGAAGTACATAGAAGATGTATATACTGTAGTCTTTCAATTAATTTAAACTCTTTGATCATACTTTCAATTATTTCAAACAAATTTAACATTTTTGGTTGGCCTGCTATGCTTTCGATGTGTTTACAAGCAGCTTAATTCAAGCAGCACAATTTGGTTAATCCTGTTAATTCATACTTCTTGCTTATCCTAGCCAAAAACATTGGCCGCTTTGGTTCCTTGTAGGTGAGTATTCATGCTCATATATTTTTTAACATATAGAAATAAAGCCCAGTCACCTGCCAGCACTTGCCAAATCATTCAAGCAGCAAAAAGAAAAAAAAATACTGGGGTGGCATCAGAGCACATGACAACTGGCCTGCACATGCCTGTGACTGTACCATGGCATTCTGCTGAAGAAAGGAACGCAAAGACTACGTATTTTTGTCAACGCCTGTTGGAAGACCCCCATCGCTTCTACCTATGAAAACACCTCGGAAAAACAGATTTTCCGAGCGTACTGAAGGCATTAAACACAATGCCATTTTGAAAAGGCTAAAAGATGCCGATTTTGCTTGCTTCTGTAATTCGCTGGTGGAGTAGCACTGACCCAAGCGGTTCCCCCACCTTCGCTGCCAACTGCTGTTTCTTTTCTTTTATGTTGTATCCTACCACAGAAGCAGTGGTGTGTTTGGAACATACACTGCATAAGCCTCAAGCATCAAAAGTGGGCAGATTTTAATCCAAGCTTAATATGCGTCCTCTCACACCACTGCATTTCTCCAGAAAATCGAAATTTTCCAATTCACTGAAGACTTGGAATTACACAGGATTATAATGCATTAAATAGATAGCTGGCCAAACAAAATATTTAGCTTTTTTTTTTTTTTTTGTCTCCAAGGGTTCCTGGAATAAGGGACCCTCCCACCCATAGTGACAAGTTACTGTCCCAATTAATTGTTATTCACTCTCACAAATACCTGCAATCATAAGAATACTCACGCTCATCGAATGATTAATACATTACACCTGTCTTGTTAATTACCATGTATATGAAAGCAATCCTGCATTAACTGACCATATTTTACATGTAAGCAACTTTCATCACCTTATCACACCACAAAATTTTATGCCACCCTCAGCCACACATCCTTTCTTAATTCTTCAATAATAAAAATTTTAATTGCCAAGCATTAACAGTAGCCATATGAAAGAGTACAATATGCTAGATCCCGCTACAATTACATCTGCATCGATTTCAAAAAATGTTACTCACCTCTTAGATACATCAGCAGGCACCTTGAGAACTGGCTCTAAAACCACCAGAAAAAAAAAAGCATTTACCAGTGAAGCAGGACAGAATGCAAGCTTTAACGTTACCAGCGATTATATACAGTGTGATCCGCACTGATAGAGAATGCTAAGATGTGTACCGTTTGTATTTCTGGCACCATAACCACAAGTGGCTTTAGAAATGACCTGCTTGCACTAGAGAGATGTGTAAATAAAAAGCCAGAAGCACCAACCACAAGTTATCTACTACAATTCGAAATAACTGCGTCCTCGTGCAAGAGCAAAATCTGAATGCACCTTGCACACGAGTGTTCCCTTTTACAGTGGGCACATCTAGAGATTTCATGAACATCCAACTCAACAACGGCTACAAGGAGGTATAACAGCACAGAAGAGCAAATGTGTACCTGCTACAGTCATTCAGCTACAGATACATTTGTTCAGTGTCAAAGAAAGTCTTATTTTGTTTAACTGGTTCAATGCCCTTTCAGGCATGCATACCTTTTTGTCTCCCTTTTTGCACTTCTCGACTAGTGTACTTGTCTCGGACTTCTTATGTTAATTATACATACAAAAGCAAATTCTTCATTCTTCTGGTCGAGCAACAATGAACGTCATCAGTTTCAGTGCCTCTATTTAATGCAGCACACCTGTTGCTTTCGGGGCAGGGAGTGCACGTGCGTCACGGCAAGAAGAACAAGTCGCGCACTTGTGTTAAGCAAAACCGTGTACGGGAACAAGTAACATGGGCAAGGAAAGCGCCGGGAACATAACTGGTAGTTTTTTACTGAACGGCAGTAATCAAGACATAAAAATTAATTAAACTGGACAAAGAAACGTGTTGCCAGTGGATAAAATCAAACTGATGTTCCAAGTTCACTTCCCAATGGCAGCACATTGTTCTTTTTCTCATCCAATTCCCTTTTTCTTTTTTAATTCATAGGCCTCACAGGCTCCATAAGGTGTGATGCATGAGGGGAGGCTGTACAGATAACAATTGCGGAGCAATCAACATGTTATGTAGTTACATAGATATGACCAGAATGATGAACAGATAATATACAAAAGATATTAAATAAATAAGCAAAAGAAGGTAAAACAGCAGTTGCAAGCTTATCTGTATACATTGAACCAATAAGCTTAACACAATTCGTTACATAAATACAAAGCAATAAAGTTAAGAACCATTTAACTAAGGTAAAGACTGGTTGTTAGCAAGGTAAGCCAAATATTGCAGCAGCTTTTTGTCTGAAGCTTGCTGGGGCTTTAATGTCAGCAATGTTATTAGGAAGACCATTCTAACGCGTAATGGCATGTGGAAAAGCAGAGGTGTTGGATGCATTAGTGGAACTGAAGATGCACTGAAAGCTGAGGTTCCTTTACGTCATTACTACATTATGTCATTACCACATGTGAAATGAAAACCACAAGTAACATCCTCTATGCTTTCCCTGGCTTCAATGTCTGTTTCCTTCACACGCGCTTCACGAGTACGATGCACCATTCTCGGCTAAGGAAGCAGCAAGCACCGAATCTTTGCGCAATGAAACGAAAGCATGGACTACAACAAGATTCTCTCTGGGCACATGATAAGCCTTTCGCAAGAGCGTTCGAGTTCCTTTTTACGTTAACATGCAATTTCACTTTTATAGATCACTTACTCTTCATCACTCCCAATGACTTGCCATCAATTATCACTTAGGACAATTCGTCCAAGTGTTGTCAGCCTCCCATGGTGGATATGAGCCATACATTTACTGGACAATGATGATAATAATGATTACAACTCCAACTACTAGAAACAGTTTATTATATTTGTTCCACTGCACACCTGCTAGCCATAATTTTTGCACAATGTTTCTCGTAATGCCGAATGGCATATCGTCTTAACTTTACACCAAACCTTTTGTCTTTTAGCCCATCATTTAGGCAGAAGACACGGATCCATGCTAACTGCGCGCATAACTTCCACAAAGTGCCCAGAATAATATGCCATTAGTGTCACCATGTGACGGGTGCATCTCTTATCGGTTCATTTCTGAATAAGTCCTATCAAAAGCCGTAGTAATTCATTTCCATAAAGTTTCATTTGGTATTACTGATTTCCCTTTGATGAACGAATCGCAAAATACGATTTAGAACAGGGAATGTCGCAGGAGCCAACGTTTCGACAAGCGGACTTGTCTTCGTCAGGGTGGCAACTGCCTTCTCCAGCGTTCGTTTATGTACGATTTCCCTTTGTAATCCTTTTTGTTGAATGCAAAGTTCTTTAACTGTATGTAGCTAATTCCCATTGTAGATATGAGCCAGTTACCATGGTAACAAGTAAAATGACCAACCTTCTTTTCGGGACCAGCGTATGCTGCCGGACTTCTTCTCTACGGCATGCAGGGTTCCATCCAAGGTGGAGACCAGGATTAGGGGCTCAACAATGGCAAGGTGCCTGTCACCCTACAGACGAAGAGAGCAAGAAAGCCGAGGAGTCAGTTTGCCAGACAATGGCAACACCGACATCATAATGAAGCATTATTGGCATCAACACACAACAGCAGTGCTCGTCCTCACGTATTTTGTGTTTGCGTACAATGCAGCATTTCGCGTTGCTGTACCCTAGTTAGAACAACAGACCAACTAGCTTGAAAGTCCGACTTCCTTGAATCATTTCTTCCGAGAAGTAGTGACACATGCTTCTTGTATGTCAAGGAACGACATTTGGCAAATGTAAAGGTTGGGAAGTATCTGCCCTTTACGTTGATGCTAGGACTGGTTTCAAAAATGTCTGACCCCCATCATCACGTCATAATTTTACCATCATGACACAAAGCTATATTTGCTGACAGCATGGAGTAATAAGGCTACGTGTGTTGAACTTGATATTATTGGTGTTATTGCAATATCCCGACAAATAGCGAAATCTGAAGTTGCTGTACAGTGATAAGGCCACATACGTCAGACTTATTGTTGTGACATTAAGAACCGAGAAAAATGTGGTTCACATAGCACAAGGCTGCATGAGTCACGCATGGCATCACAGCCACTTGAGCATCATGACACAGTGCAAAATTTGCTGACTTCATGTAGCAGTAAAGCTACATATAGTGACGACAAACACCCTCTGGAGAACTTTCGAAAGAAGCACCTTCCATGGTGTGGACAGTCAAACCTCATCGTAACAAATTCGAAATTACGCAAAAATAGCTTCATTATAAATGTAATTCATAACACTTTTAATTGTAACATTACTTTTCATTTAATTTGTTATAGCATTAATTTGTTGTATCAAGGTTTGAATGTACCTCTCAGACCTTGCACTACCAGTAGAAAGGTTGTTTGCAGTCTGCAAATAAAGCATCGTACCTTTTCTTTGCATTCCTAGGAGAGATTGGCTTTCGATATGCGTGACATACGTCGCTGACATTTCATGCGAGACAATTAGCAGCTTAAACCACAAGTACAGGCAACCCTGTTCCTACAGCATTGCTGCCAATGCCACGTCATAGAAAAAAATTTCGTAGGCAACTCAATCAATGAAATGACATTGCATGACAAAAACGCCGGGGCTAAAACAGGTGGTCAGGCAATTTTTCACGTACATTTAGCCACGTTCAGCCAGCCCTAGCCAACATTCGCCGTCATATGGCTGACATCAGTGACTGTTGAGCCAACTAATGACCAACATTCGCAAGTGCAAATGAGTACTGGCGTTATGAAAGTATATACTACAAGTGAAGTCGTGTGACTTTATAACATACTCTAGATCCATTTCATATGCCTGCACTCTCCCTGTTGATGGCTATTTAAGGCATCTTTGTGTTTGCCTCATGCCTAAAATAATGTTTACAAGTATGTCACGGTTTTCTCTATTGTTCTTGGTTTTCTTGTTATTTGACCCATTCACCCAATAAGCTGTGCAAGGTAGTGTTCATTCGCATGTTTGTAAGCACGTCGGTGAAAGCCGGACCTGTGGTGATGTGGTGCTGGTTTTATATTGATATACAGTAGAACTTCGTTATAACGAACCCAGATATAACGAACTATCGGATATAAGAAGCAATCGCAATTCCCCTTGAAATTCCTATACATGAAATTGATATTGGTTATAATGAACTAATGGTTATAACAAAGTAATTACCGCTACCCCTTCAACTTCATTATAACGAGGTTTTACTGTATGTGGTTCTTTGATTGAAGTTGAGGGGAAAGTAGTGCTGTGGTGTGCCCTCTCTCATTCCTTTGTCCGTGCTTATAGCACAATAGCCATGATGCATCAATGCCAACTATCTTAATGTTCCATTTTGCTGAAGCTTTTGAAGTAGCAGACAACAATCCTTTACCCGTCGACACACCAGGCACTTTTAGTGCTGCAGAAAGTCCAGATTGTCAGCAAAAGCAAAACAGAAAATTTCAGATTTACTTTTGCTTCCACACATATGCCGTTTATATCTTCAAACTGCAAAATGCCATGTCACTCAACTGTGCTGTAAGCTGCCAGAACAAGAGTTGATGGCTGAGCATGCAACTGTGCTGTGCTCTTACCCTATTTTGCAGACTACGAATGTATGCTACTTTGTCCTTTGCCCAAATTGCTTTAAAAATGCCAGAAGGAGATAGAGATCAACTAGTTTTAAGCAAGAGTGGTAAAGTAACTCAGGATATTTAGCATGCTGACAGAACGCACTGGATCACACTGACAGACCGCACAGAACACATGAGAATTAGTAATTCAGAACTTCACACTAATAGTGCGTTTTAACGTGTCTATCCTTCTGCTATAATCGATGGTGTTTGTGTAATTTGCCCTGAATAACCATAGAACTGGCATATTTGATGCCTCCTAACAATGGTGCTTTATCTTGTCAATGCATGAGAAGATGTACAGATGCTTTTCAACTATGTAATAACTGCGTATAACATCAGAAACATCACAACTCCCTCAAGAACTTCACATCATGCACATGAACTGCAATTTCAGAAACACTGCTTCCAAATTGGCTATTAGAAAACACATATGGCATTTACGAAATGGATAATTGGACAAGACCTTGCGTATGGAAGGTCCTCACTTATTGCTCTTTAAGTCGCCTTTCATAGTCTGCATATATTTTAAATTATGCCTGCTAAACTTCTAAGCTTTTGCCACATTTGTTACTATACTAGAATGCTGTGACTATACACTTAACGTTTCAGAGATTGAGGACTAAGTTCTTTTTAAGGAAAGAGGTTAGCCATTTCCATTTACATGTGTAAGCACTGCTCAATGAACAGGACTGCTTTATAGAAGCTGGGGCACTAAACCCGAGCACACCACCTTTAACAGAGTTCCGTCTTCACCTTCCTTAATATGAACATGACTTTTCTCATGCAGCTGTTCTCCTTCAATGTTTATCACGTGGGTCAAGGCACAATGACTCCAGGGCATTTGCATATGTTGGGGGATGCATATCCATATCTATTTAAAATTTCTGCAAGCTTTGCAGAAACTGAACTTATCACTTTCTGGTGTCTTGACCTCGTTTCACAATTTGTTCCCCCCCCCCCCCCCCTGTCCCTCTAAAAGCTCAAAAGTATCTGCAGCGACTAAAGAGCTGCAATAATAATAATAATAATAATAATAATAATAATAATAATAATAATAATAATAATAACTGCAGTTCAGTAAGGGAAATAACACTATTTTTTGTGGCCCTTCTTCCCAGCATGACTCATCATTCACAGGGGTGAAGGAGTAGAAAAGAGAGGCATGTTACAGTGGAAAGTTCTGGAAATTTTCACTACTTGGAGTTCTTTAATGTACAGAAATATTGAAAACAGTGTGAAAACTAGAGAAGACAAGTGTGTCTTGTGCAAACCACTGCTGGTGTATAACTGAAGGCTACATTTCAATCCCATAAATGCAAAGATGCAATCTAGAAGTTTAAAGAAAGGTGCATTTTACAAAATCAATGCAATCCTGTCTTCAAACGAATTCACAGTTTCGGCGTCTCATAACTGTTGTTTAGCGTAGTTTGTCTACTCCAACCAAACGAGGCATTTTAAATGGTATCAATTCTTACAATACAAGCACACTAAAATAAGGCTAGCTTGGGGTGATAAAAAACACGATGCAAGTATGATAATCTCTCCAGAGTTGTGCATATGAAATCTCGGTATGTTTGGCATCTCTGTAAGAAATTAGCAGGGCTTTCGTTAAAGCCGATGAATGGGACATTTGAAGAGTAAATGCAGCTCCATGCATGTGACGTCAGAAGCGAATCACAACAATTATAAACAATTCTTACTTTTTCTCCTTGCCATTTTTCTTTTTTTTTTGCCTCACATTTCCCATTAATCTTCCACTCCAAAAAAATAAAAAATAAAAATGCTTCGAAGGAAGGTCGACACAGGAAAGTTTCCATTGTCTAGTATGCTCACCTACCCTGTCTGCACCTTTTATTACGTCACGAATGTAAACCAACCAGCCTAGCTCAGAGCTTATGCGCACAGGCATTGTCATCACCATCATAGCCATGCTCCACACAGTCATTACAAAACAAACATGAGCGGGGAGGCAGCAGCTAAATGATGTAACGAATCTCTCCATTTCCCATTATTTTTACCTCGCTTTATCACCCCTGTTCAACTCCCAATAAAACAGGTGCTGACAATAACTTTCCACTGTAGCTGAGCTACTAAATTGTCAAGCTGCTAAGCAAGAGAGTGCAGGGATAATTCCTGCCACATTTGAATGAGCACAGAATGCAAAAACACTCGTGTACCTAGATTTAGGTGTGCTCTGAACAACCCCAACTTGACAAAATTAATATTGAATTCTCACTATGCTGAGCTTCAAAACCATATACAGTGGTTATAACATGTAAAACCCGAGACCTGTTAATTCATAAGAAACAAAGAAAATCAAATGAAAATATTTTCTGCACACTGAGTCTCTTGAGTGGTTACATCCCTAAAAACACCTCTTCGCAATCCATGATGGTAATAAATGGCACTGCTTACTCACACGAACCACTACTGCTAGTTTTTTATACAAAAGTGCTTTTTAACCATTGCCTTTGCTGTGAAATAAAGAGGTCGTCAGTACACCACTTCATTTCTTCTAAGTTAAAAATAATGTACGTGGTCTTATTGTGAGGTGCACCACCGTTCAGCAAAAGCATCACCACCTACAGCTCCAGCATTATGATAATGCCACAGTGAAAATATGTGTCGGGATGCAAGCTGCCTAACACAATGAAGGATCAATCATGTGAGCGTTGTGCATCGCTTTCTTGGAACTCTCGTGGTATTTACAAAGAAAATGTGATTGCCTACTAAAAGCCAGACCTATAGCATAATGCGAAGCTCTTTATCTCTATGACCCGAGCTGTGCAAGGCACCCCACCAATAAGTGACGTCGCGTGCCACCGACCTGTGAAGTATCCCAGCACCATTTTTTCAAGAGGAGTATACAAAAAATGATAGGTCTGATCGTCATTTACTTTGTACTTCAACATCATCATAATGCTTACGGTGCATAAAATTTTCAATGACAAAGCGACTAGCTCCAGTCGGGTGATGTCGCAACCTGCAATGTAAGAGGCAAGCTCGAAGAATGCTGAGATGTTTTTTCCTATCATGTTATTGTATAATGGTCATTAGCAAACGTGAACTATTTGCTGTTTCACCTGGTGTGTGGTCTATTGCACTAGCTCACCTTGACATATTTTACCGATTCTTTTGCCAAGATATGTCCTGAAACTATAAGATGTGTGCTTTCCATCCACAAATTTTTTGCGACACAAACACGACTCCGCAACCACTGACATGCACACAGAATGTCGGCGGCTAAAGGGCAATGCAGCATTTACACTGGAGTGACAACTACATTAACGTCAGCAGTGCAGCTGCATTGTAATGACAGACGCAGCTTCTCAATGTATTTAAATGTGCAAACTATTCATACAGACAATTCGACGCATCTGGTGAGAAACACTTTGGAGGCAACGCTTTTGCAGAAAAAGGTCGCTTGCTCAAGAGAAGTTGTTCTGCAGACTAAACTCCAAATACGCTTGGAAACTGGTGTGCAATGTGTGATCCATAGCAGCACAACCTACCAATACTTTTCATAGTTCAGCGCAAAACGTGCCTCGGAAAGGCGTCCAAACAAGCTCGAAGTTAAAGTGAAACCGTTAGCTGAGGTACTAAGTCAACAGCCGGTCAGTCTGTTAATTACCTATGATTATCTACAAGCTTACACGGATTCCAGTGTATGCTGTAGTCACAAACGGGCGATGAGTTAACGGTGATTATAATGAAATTAACTGCCATTATCAACGACTCAAATCTACCGAACAAACGATTGGATGCATTGGCGGCAACAACTGAGTGCATCAACACGAACATCCACAATTCAGCTCGGAGAGTGTGCAGGATAGACACGACACTTGCGGACACTACACAAGGAGCATAGACAAAGGTTAAGCACAAAACGTGTCATCGGTCGCTTGACATTATTGCCGGATTTCCCGCTAGATAGGTTTTTTGAAAGGCTCGCGGCTCCGTTCTGCATGTGGGGGCGGGGGGGGGGGGGTGGCCGCTACGCAACTACAATACATCACAACGCATAGATACGCGCGCTGTTTGCAGGGATTGCACTCTTTCCGAACCACGTTCACGTCACGCTAGAATAAACGCAAATATAGAAATCATGTAGGTCTCGGAATAACCGTTTTCAAGCAGTTACACGGTGCGCTAATTTCGCGACCGAGCCCCGAACGGTTGATTTGATTTCCGGAGTTTTACGTCCCAAAACCACGATATGATTATGAGAGACGGCGTAGCGGAGGTCTCCGGAAATTTCGACCACCTGGGTTTCTTTAACGTGCACTTGACATCACACAGTACACGGGCCTCAACATTTCGCCTCCGTCGAAATGCAGCCTGCCGCGGCCGGGATGCGATCCCGCGACCCTCGGCAACGCCTCCTCGGATCAGCAGCCGAGTACCAAAGCCACTAGACCACCGTGGCGGGGCCAGAGCCCCGAACGGGGATCCTGTTTCCTCTCGACCGCGATTGGCTCGTCCGCTCAAGATGCGAAGAAAGGTGCCAATCACAGGTCGAGATCAAATTCGATCCCGATTGAGGCCTCGACCGAGATCGAAATTTTGACTGCGATTGGCTGTCTTGCTCAGCTCGCGCGGAACAGCGCCGAGGACGGCGGAGCGGTCACACGCGGTTTGTTTATGAAGGCAATGCGGTGAAGATCGATAGTGGACTCAATGATGCAATCGTCGCGACGTGTAATAAACGGATCGAACTCCCGACACGGCCGGCGGTCTACTCACGTAAACAATCGAGCTATTGTCACTGTACCTTCTTTGCCGGTTGTTCAGCGCCGTCGGCACCGGGCCATGCTTCCGAATGTCCACGATCGGCGTGTGCGGCGCATATTGCGGGCAGCAACACGGCGACGAGCAGCAGCTGTAGCAGTGCAGCGACGGTGGGGTGCACGGTTCGCGGTCGCATGTCGGCAAACGCGAGATGGTCCCATGTCAAGTTGTCTCTTGTGTGTTACGCGCGGCGACAGCCCCCCGTTTCCTGCTGCGGTTCCTCTTTTGTCACTCGCTTCGTGAACGACTCACCACCCCCATCACAACACACGGGGAAAAGCACGCACTACACGAGCGAAAGTTGATGCTGACTTGTGGAGCCGGTGCGTTCCGTTGGACAGCTTTGAGAAGCGGTTTAGCATTTAGGACGTAGCGAGTTCGATTTTATTGCACCTGTGCGCACCGAGGCGCTCCTGGTGGATGGTTTTATGTAGTGCTAGGCGTATATAGTTATTCTCTGGTGCTAGAGCGAAAATTGTGTCCGAAACGTATTCGAGAGTGGAACAACCTCCGCCATGTTGGAAGGGGCACGCTGAAATTTTCGATTAAATTAGGAAAGAGGAGAAGCATGCGAGGAAATGACAAAGTTGGATCTTCGCGTTAACGGTTTCTGTATGTACAGATGGAGTGAAAATTATGCCTCGAACGTATGCTGCTAAAGTGAAGCTGTGCCTCCGCCGTCATGGGAGGGGCACCCTGAAATTTCTAGTTTACATTGGGAAAGAGAAGAGTGCTTCACTCAAGTGCATGTGTGAAGGAAATGACAGGTACTTCGAAAGTTGGACGTTCGTCGTAGGAATGAACGTCTTCGAAGGCATGATTGGCCATCACGTCATCGACAATTAGCTGGACATAGAGGCGTCGCACGATTTCGTTGATAAAGAGGCGTGCAGTTTTGTAATACACATGCCTAGCATTTATGTTCACCAGCTGACAAGGCGCAACTAAGTGCTGCAATCGTCGCACTTAGTTGCGGCGGTGATCGTTGTGTCAACTGATGTTATTTGTCTTCGTGGCCATGGAGAAAATAATGTGTTCGGACCTGAGACAGTACAGTGTATCTCAGTGTAACTATCTATAAGTCTATAAATAAAAGGTGGGTGGGGGGAGTAACGTCCTTAATGGCATCTCTGTATTCTTTGAACAATACCGTGAAGTTTCAACCACGACCTCCTCTATAAAAATTTTTTATAGGGGAGGTCGTGGTTTCAACACATGTTTGAACCGTTTGAACCAGCACGTTTGAGCGCACATTATAAAGGAACAAAACATGAGAGGAACGCGACGCGGAAGTAGACTGGTAACTAGCGCCGTCAGTTTATTTTGCTCGACGAATGAATTGTATCTGCGTAGCGCGACCGCAGCGGCGCACGACGCTTTTGGTTCCGCTTTCGCTGGTGAGAAAAAGAAGGGACTGTGCATTTGTTGATCGTTCTTGCTTCGGCCGTGCTATCTCCGACATGCAAGCGTCGTTCATCGCCCGTGCTACTCTGCGGCTAATCTCTGGAAGCGATCTGCGGAGATAAACGAATCGCGAGCCTCGCTTCTTCATCGTCTTCTCGACGCCGAACTGCCCTAGGGCGGAAAGCACACAGTCATCAGCTGTGAAAGAGCGATGATCATCAAACGTCGCCGCCGCCGTACATCGCGTTGACACAGCAGCAGGCTGTGCTTTGACACCCGTGTTGTGCAAGCTGCGGCGAGGATTTGTTTTTGGTCGTTTTCTTTGTCCTTCTCATTCATCGGGTCCCCGTATTGCGAACGGTGGTGGTAACGGGCCATGCCAGCAGCAGGACCGTGGAAGACGCCTGCTGAACCGCACCTGTTGAGTCGCGGCGGCGCCGTGTGTTGTGGACGCATCGTGCTACCGGTCAAGCCGTGGACGGCATGACGGCGTGCTGTGACGCTTAAAGAAAGCTGTCGGGACAGCTCTATTGAAAGTCTGGTGAGTGCGGTGCATGCGCGCGGCGCGCGATTAACCCCCTTCGTTTTCGTCCTCCCCTTTCGTGTCGGGGCACATCTACGCTTTCTCTTTGTAAGTTCCTCCAGGTCGCTCATTTTTTTTCGAGACCGAGGCACACCGTCGTTGACAGCGGCGTAGTAACGCTTGCCGGCGTTTGCTTCCGAAACCTTCGCGAAGGCCGCGAAATGCTCTTACAAGTAGAAGCCGTATGTGTGGAACCGAAAGCGTCGCTCGGTGCTGAACATCATACCGGCTTGTTTTGCTCGGTACTTCGGTTGTCCCGGTTCCCGACTGGCGTTATGGTTGATTGTGTTCGGTTACCGGCGTACCGACGTGCGATAAGCGCATTATTTTCTTTATACCGGTGTTTTCTTGTGTCATTATGTACGCGCGTCGCACCGGCGAATGCGTTTTGGCTGGCTGAGTGCGATTGGCAGGTCGCTTCCTGGCGATATGAATCATACACGCTTGCCGTGCGGAACGGAGGGGGAAAAAAAAGAGCTCGCAGAGCGAGTACGGCGTCTGTACTGGGCATATGCACGCCTGACAAAATACCAGCTTAGTCGGGGACCAGGAAATAATGAAGATTGCGCCGCCAACTGCGTCCGGCCGGGTTTTTTTTTTTTTTTTTTTCTTCGTAGCGTCGCCGAAGCAACGCTACTAACTACTGGACGTCTGTAGGGCCACTTATAGAATTATAGATCCGTTCCATATGCACGCACACGCTCCTGTTGTCCTATTATTTAAACAGTTTACTATATCCGTGATATCCCACTTCTACTACGCCGACACTGCGCGTTACTTCGGCTAACAGCTGCACACCATGTTTTCCCGACTCTAGTTGCTTTACGTAGTGTGTCTACTGCCTTATGAGCTCTTTGCTGTTTGTATAATCAACGGGAACCTTCAGAATAGTCAGTATCTTTCACCTTACCAGGTCTGCACACCATAAGGGTAGCAGTGCTGTGGTTTGGTTTAGCTCGTTGTATGTACTACATTCAAACATAAAATTGTTCATTCAGTTGCCGGAATGGTGCAGTTGAAAGCTAAGAATGTACTACGGTCACTTTCCTGCCTGTGACTTGTTCAATGCTCTGTGGAAGGTACCAAGGTGAAGGGAATGCCCTAGCTAGAGCACAAGTGGGAGAGGATGTTGCCCAATGTTTTTGCACTTTAGGTAAGAAAAAATAACGGAACACCTGTTTGTGGACTAAACTGTTTTCTGTCACTACATAGTGTGCACCTTAATTAATACGTATCGTTTCTTCATTAGTTTCACAGTGCGCTTAATGTGTGGGCTGCTGTGTTCCGCAGCGACGTATTTGGCAGCGCCATTCCTTTCTGTGCTTTGTCTAGGGCCTGGCACGAGTCACTGCCCACATTATCGGTGGGATATCAGCTGGCCGTGAGCAGCGGGCGATAAGGAGAGGCACAGAATAGAGCAGAAGGCATCGTTACGTAGTTGCAGCTCTTGTCCCCCTCTATAAACAAAAAAAAAAGGAAGTTTGCCAACAATGATATCCTTGTCATTCCAGAAGCCGACCTTAAATCGCCTTGTGTACAAATTTACAGTGTACCAGCCAGTTCTCCTGCTAATGGCACGCTGTAGAGCTACGTCTTGTGGCTTTTAGTCATGTCCTTTTTCAGTGTGTAGGCAGTGCGAACAAACGAAACTAAATTCATTCACATAGCAGTGAAAAACAATGGACATGGATGCTGTGCTGCTGAATTGCTGACCTCACCCAGCTCGCTCCGTTATCCATTCACATTAACCGTATTGGCAGTTATACAGTACATCGTTGTTTAGCACTGCCACTTCAGACAAAACATCTTTTGGCAAAGCCCACAATGTGCAGAAGCGCAGATTGTTTTAGTGCCTGTTGTCGCTTGATTGAGGGATATGTAGCTCAACACGCTGTCGGCCCTTGTCTCATTGGAATGCAGTGGCAACTGAGGCGTGATGTCGCCGCTGCGTTCTGAAGGTGCCAACAGCCAAAACTACTTATCAAATCTCTTGTAACAGTTGAATGTGAAGTGCAAGGACAATACAATAAACATACACACACTGGCCCTTTTTGTCCTTGTGCTTCTTCACACTCAGCCCTCCAAAAGAGCACAATATACAAACACACCCATGTTGCAACTCTAGTCGCTGACAAGTCTCCCCCAAAGGCCTTGCCACCGAAAACAGTAAAGTGCGTGAAGCAGCACGTTTGTGCTGGCTGATATGGAAACGAGAAAGAAGGAACAGAAAGAAGGGCAGTCCAACAAACATCAGGATCGCAGCTAGCTATCTGTCAGCCAGGAGAGATACAGGAGGCTTAACAATGGTATTGACGTCACTAGGCCAGGCCCAGTAACAGTTACAGTCGCGTTAGTGTAACATACCCTGAAAAGCCGTCTGGGTGGAGACACTCTTCAAATGTTCACGTAATGAAACGTAAACCATCTATGGTGAGTGGAGAAGCGTATAGCGGATGACCGGACATAAAACAACACAGTGCTCCCATCACACAGCATGCTTTTTGGGAAGAAATCTGTGCTTGCCTATAGAGCACGAGCCCTACAGTAGGTGAGCTATAGTAGGTGAACTGCTGCCTTCACATTATCGCATTGAGGCTCTAAAATATTTATGTACAATGGTCAGCTTCACTTCTGGCCTTTCTGACAGTAATTGTGTAGCACGTACTGGGGGAAGTTGTGCCTATATACCTGTAACTTCCACTCCTTAAATGTGACAGCTTCACAGATGAACTTTTATTTTAATTTGCACAAATAGTTTTGTGGACAATGGAGCTTTGGAACACTGACCAGTAGTGTTCATTCACTGCCACTAAAAGATTGTACAGTTGCCATTGGTAAGCACCTTGTCAACATATGTACAGCTTTATCATTCTTCTTTTTGTGTATTTCCTGTGTTCTTCACATTCTTTTATTGCCTTTTTAATGTCCTCCTTTTTTTGTTGCCTTACTAGTATGTGTTTAATGTTCTCACTTCTGCTGTAGTGTTGTTAGGACTGCAGCATACATGAATAATTAAAGACCTTATCAATTATTCAGGGATTGTTTTTGCTAACACATTCCTCGAAGGAATACCAAAGTATGAAACTTTTTTTTTTTTGCTTAGTAAATTGCCCTTTGGCGACACTAAAAGCCTTACCACTGTAAAAAATGCATGGAAAGTGAGAAAAAGCAAAAGCAGGAAGCACAAGTAGTGATGCCACCGTGAGGCTCCCACTTTGGCTTGCCATGGTATTGTAGATTTTGATGCTGTGTTTAATTATAATGTCTTTAATTTAATAACTCTTTATCATTAAGATTTATTATGTTGCGTGTGACATTGAGCCAATGAGGTCAGTGTATCAAAGGAACATATTCTGGCATTCAGGTGCTCAAGTTTTGCCGTGAAATTCAGAAATGAAACCTTGACCTTCATTTTACGTAATAACGATGAACCTATGACAGTAAAATTGATCACAGTGGAGTTACATAATGATCATTTATCAGTCCTAACTGGTTTAGTATCTTAATTTGGTGTCCCTCTGAGGGTTTCAACATCCAGTGCCTTAATTCAACACAAGGGAAAATGTCGAGAAAGTTGGAATTGTCATACGAAAACTGGTTTAGGGATGGCATTACAGTGCTTTTTAATGCTGAAATGCTGTCGCACTCCCATAGATGTCGCATGTAACTTCCCGAAGAATTTACTTTTTTCCTTCCTTTTATTTTATACACTTTTTGGTAAAATGCGGTTCTTCACTTGAGTCAAACCTGCCTTCATACAATACCAACACCTTCCTACTTTAGATTTAGAAATTTTGGGGAGAAAAGGTTTCACATACGTTGCCAGGCAGCGGATGCATTTTCACAATGGTCATGTTTTGGGAATGGCTTAATGATGTTCTTAGTAACTTCTCTCATAATGACAATCCTAAATGACACGCTGTTTATTGTGCAGCCAGTGCTTGCATTTTTGTAAAAGTCATTTGGGACGTACTTCATCTGCAACGCATCATTTCCAATGCTGCCTGCTAAGACTGTGGACAATGTCAGCAGATGTAGTGGGCACTAACGAACACAGCACTGCTTTTACGACCACACTTGCTAAGATTTCGAAAAGGGAAGTGCTGGTTTTACGCGAGTGACTGCGGCAAACCTGTGTGCCAACGCCCACGTGCCTCTGTTCCCATAGGAGGCAATGCGAGCACAATCTCGGACGACGATTTGCGTTTCCATTCGCATGTCGGCCTGCGGAACTGTGGCTGAAAGGGTTATTTAACACAGCTTTACGTGTTCATTTGTTTCTCAAAACAGCTGTGCGCAACTGCTGCAAAGGCGTTCGGTCGTGTCGCAACTCTCTCTCCCTCCACCCCCCCTCCCCTCCACTTGTCCTCGTTTTTTAGAGGTCCAGGTGCGGCATTCATCTTCGCACACTGTAGTTTCGATAGCATGCCTGGGGTGTCATGTTGTTGTGAACTACGTTGTGGATACCATGTTTAGAAATGCGTGTTTTATTTTTTTGGACAGAAGTTAACAGGAGACACAAATGCTGCCACAGTATTTGAACAAAAACTGGGTGTGTAATATTAGCAACATACCCGTGAGGAAAGAGAACAGACTCCGAGTCTGAGTACAAATATAAGAACGCATAATAGTGTCATATACTGTATTTTGTCTCATCTCTAAGGTGAACTCTGATCTTAAGCTTGTATACATTAGGTAAATATAAATAAAGCTCAATAACCAGGAATGGAGAAGTGAGAGTGAAGGAACAAAAGCACGATACATGCTGTTAGTCCAGTTTGTTCATCAAAGGTGAAATACTGTGTGGTGGCTGTCTTACTTAAAAGTAACATTTGAATTTATGTGATAGCTCTCTTGGAATTGATTACTAAAGATATGTTGTTGAGGGGTCTTGCATTTGAAATTTACGTACTTAGGTATACCAGTACTTAAGGTCAAATTTATTTTAAGGCACCCCGCCATGGGTGGTCCAGTGGTTATGGTACTCGGCCGCTGATCCGAAAGTTACGGGATCAAATCCCGGGCCGTGATGGCTGCATTTCAGTGGAGGTGAAATGTTGAGGCCTGTGTACTTTGCGATGACGGTGCACATTAAAAGAACCCTATGTGGTCGAAATTTCCAGAGCCCTCCACTACGGCGTCTCTCGTAATCATGGCTGGTTTTGGGACCTAAAACCCCAGAAATCAAATTATTATAAGGCTTCAGTTTTTGTTCATAAATTGAAAAGAATGGTGAAAGAACAAGATGGAGGGTCAAGCATTCAGCTTTGAATATATATAAAAAAACAAACACACATTGTTACACTTGCATAAATGGCACTTACTCAGACGGCTTTTCAGACAGCTAAATCAGACAGTGCTGATCACAGTATTTTCAGCACATAAGGGTGTGTGTAGGACTGATATGAAACCATTGTGTACACCCTAGTAATTTCACATAGGCTGATTTCCTTTTTTTTTGTTTTTGTTTTTTTTTTACTGACTCCCCTACAAATGCAATTTACAGTATACACTTGTAAACTGTATGCTTTACTGAATGCATGTGTGCCACTATATTTCAAAGTACTGTTGGCGAAATCAAAGAGATTATGAAACTGAATTTGCATGCATCCGACAAGGCTGTGGGACAAGTGCCACATCATTAGAAAACTATAGCAAAGAAATTCAAAGAATGTGGTGATAAACTCTACGTGACATATGGAAGACAGTTTATCATCTCACAGGTTGTGTAGTTACCTGTCCAAAATGGCGAACCCTGAAAATTTGGCAGTCACTTCAAAAGTCATTCACAACCTTAGTCACATAGGGTACTGTTACCGTACAGACTTTCACCATAATAAAATCAATGTCCCACTTACAGAGCCCTTAATAATTCAGTGTGACATTGTCCGCTGTGGCAGTCTTGCAGTTACGGTGCTTGACCTCTGACCCAAAGGGTGCAGGTTCGTTCCAGTTATGGCAGTCATATTTTCAATGCAGGCAAAAATAAAAGTCCCGTGCATTCTCAGTGCACGTTGAAGAACCCTAGGTGGTTGAAATTTGCAAGCCCTCCACTGTGGTGTGTGCCTCATTATCACATCATGGTTTAGGCTCGTAAAGCTTCAGTAATTATTATTATTATTACAATGTGGCATTGTTCCCACCCAGTTTCATCATCTATTCTATCCTTGCCTCAACCATTCCTCTACTCTCATTTCTTCATTTCACTATCCGTCCCGCCACGGTGGTCTTGTGGTTATGACACTTGGCTTCAGATCCGAGGGTCGCGGGATCGAATCCCAGCCGTGGCAGCTGCATTTCAATTGAGGCGAAATGTTCAGGCCCGTGTGCTGGGTGCGATGTCAGTTCACGTTAAAGGAACCCCAGGTGGTCGAAATTTCCAGAGACCTCGACTACGGCGTCTCTCATAGTCATATCGCGGTTTTGGGATGTTAAACCCCACAAATCATCAATCATCATTTCACTATCCACCCTCAACCCTCTTTCCTCCCTGTCACAACTGCCATACTCCTCAAAGGGTTGAGAGTTGGATAAAGAATATAAATACCAAATAGTAGGAATGAATCGACCGATACGTCAACCACGTCGCAAGACTGGACATTCCATTGAGCAGCATCGCTATCGGTTCTTTCGCTCACAAGGGCCAAGATAAGGAAGTGGTGGGCACGGCAGCTCTTGAGGGGCCACTCCACATGCAGTTTACGTTGGCGCGTAGAACCGTTGGAAAAGTTGAAACAAACTGTAAAAGGAGTTCACTGCCATGGGGCTCAATAAGAAGCCTCTTAAGTACTCGCGCACCTGCGCGTGTCAAGTGTGCGCGCAGTTAAATGTGTACATTGCGTGTTGGTGCGACAGTGAAATGGACTCGGGGAAATTTGCGACCCTACATTTGTGCACAACACAGAAGGAATACTTGATCAAGCATGCAAAAGATATATATAGACCTGTCATCTTCCATGCAATTTCGGACACATCTCGCCCGCTGCTTTGTGGGGTCTCGATCTTTGGGGAAATGACTCTCTATATTGTTGCGAGAGCATGCAGGAGAAAATGGTTATCAGCGGAAACGGGCACTGCGGCGAAAGGGAAGAAGAGAAGGACGACGTTCGGCAGGCTGCCTAGGGACGGCTCTCGCACCACGCCAGTATCGAGATTTGTCTGGTCACCGTCACTCCTCGAGTGTAACAATATATTGGCATTTTAGTAGCAGTAGGTAATGAACCAACAGGACAAACTTGAGACAATGAGTGTTCATCATCAACTATATTTAGTGAGCACAGACAATGCCATTCAAACAAAAATGCACCGAGGACATGGAGTGAATGCAAAAAAGCCAAAACAATTCTCCGCTTCTCTTCGCCACTCAGTGTGCGTGTAGACTGTGCAGCCTCTGATTTTCATTATATAACCCTCTCATACATGTTTACATGGATACAACAGGCGCTTACATAGTTTTCACCATTCTTCGAAATGGACAGTGCTTCCCAAAACAATCTGCTCTTTTTCTTATGTTTGCTAATTACATGTGCGCTCAGTATCCACCATGCTCTTACATCTCTTGTAGTGGCAAGCAAAACGGTCAGAGCCCTCCGAACGTCAAATCAACCAAACCAACCCCCCAGCTTTGCTCTTTAACTCGAATGAGAAACATGCCAGTCTTGCCGTGCTTCGAACACATTCACTCGCTTACACTTGTAGCATTTCTTGTGGTGTCAGCACAGCTTAGGCTTGTAGGCTTAATTTGTGGCTTATCGTATGTACAGTCTTCGGTGACTGGATACCCACATACTTGCGGAGACTGGTGGTTTTTGAAAGATGCCCCACTTCATGCCTTCTTGTTTTATTTATCCATGATTGTACTTGGCCGTGAAGAAATCTCGCCCGCCGTGCTAGCTCAGTTACAAGAGCATCGTGCGTTGCCAAGCTGAAGGATGCAGATTCGATTTCGATTTTATGTGCAAATTTGTGAGCCCTCATTTACTCATGTCGTGCAAACTAATCCCAAGTGGCCAAGCTTATTACGAAGTGCAGTGCACACCGAAATAAGGTTGCATCTTTGGCTTGAAAAACCCGACAGTGTGATGTAATTTCTGTGAAGTTGATAAAGAGCAAAATACAGGAACAAATACTGATAAAGGATTGGTATACAAGAGTGGGCTTTTTTTTATGCAAGAGCATAGCTTATCAATCTCCACCTCTTGCTAGCTGTGAAAGCTGATCTGTGTTTTCCTAAACTGCTGTATCTTCTTCCACTGGTTAGCCATGGCTCAGTGATCAGTGGTGTCCTTAAGTTCAGTATTTGTTTTCACTGGTTAGCAAAGGCTGACGTTGGCTAAATAGTGAGGGCCGAATAGCACATGCCAGCTAGTGTAGCCTTTGAGCTGTCGTGAAAGCAACTGCATCTTCATTGAATCTCACTCCAGTGATTGAATTAGATCTATTTATGCATGTACAGTAAAACCTCGTTATAACGAAGTTGAAGAGGGAGCCATAATTACTTCATTATAACCATTAGTTCGTTATAGCCAATATCCATTTAATCTAGGGGAATTTCAAAGGGAATTGCGATTGCTTCGTTATATCCGACTTCATTATAACGAGGTTCTACTGTACCACAGCCTGAGCTGGCTTGATTCTGCAGATCCTTCGGCGCTTCTGCGAGTTCATATTTCTGTGATGCGTTGGCATGTCAAGGTCAGTGCAGTTGTTCAGTAACAGTGTGCACATGTCCACTGCAGGAAAGTCATGCGGGAGTATCAGTGTAACAGTTTTGCGCGCAGAGTAAAGACCTGTTGCCCCAACGTCGCCCTCGTCTCTGCGTGCAGTGTTGTGCTTTGGTGCCCATCGGAGAGCTGCCATGGCGCACCGGCTGAGCCTGTCCAAGCTGACGGGCAAACAGGCGACGTCGCAGCCCATGCCCGTCATGTCCTTCCGCTACAACCCGTGCGACGAGGACATCCAGGAGCTGCAGCCCATTGCGTCTGCCAGGGAAAGTGACTCCGCCCAGCAGCAGCAGCCGCAGCAGCACACCCAGGCAGCAGGTACGTCGATCGGAGGCTCCTACATTAAGGCAAAGGCCTTGCATGTCTCATGCGAAGGTGACCTTGAAACAGAACGGCAGGAAAATGTACAAAAAGTCAAACTCTCGTCTCGTTCACTTGGTATAAAACAAAATTGGCATGGAAAGGTACTAATGCGCGATTAAACATGGCTGATAGCTCATGACACCAATAACGTGACATCCTCTTCAGGTATATCGTGATTAACAATAATAAAATTATGCGTGGCTCATACTTGCATTGCACATGCCGGTAGGAGCCATGTGTGATTGTTAACTATTGCTGTCTGTGCCAAATTATATTCACGTAACGTTCGACTGGCAACAGTGAGCTTGTACGAGAACTTCCAAGGTTGCATGGCTGCCAGTCTTTTCTTCTACTGCCTTGGCTAGCCCACCTAGCATCTTCTGGCAATCAAAGTTATTTTTGTTTTTTCTACACCAGCAAAATTGTTTTTCTTTCGAGTCATCCTAAAGCTATTGCAATGCATTTGCGTGTTTTCAAGTGTTATTGCGATGTGGATAGGATCAAATGACATCCAATTTGACCCCCGTAGCATAGCACTGTTGAAAAATGGATTTTGTAACAATAGAGTATAAAGTTCAACTTCTCGGCATTCCATTTGTATCTTTTACAGAACACAGGCTGCATGCAACTAGTACAAAGGCATCAACAAAGGGCTTACTTGTGTCCTTATACCATCCAATGTAACAAGATCGCAATACAAGGATCACAAAAATTAAAAGGGGTCGTGAAGAGGATAGGGAGCTGCTGGTTGTAATTCTTGTTGCTTCAATAAGCATTTGACATACCGACTCCGAAATATCTCAATGCAATGTTCAGTGTATATTTGCTAACACCCATTTGAAATCCTTAGTGTTCTTGCGGTGCCAAAATGACCATAAAACACCAGGGGCCAGCATAGGCACTATACAGTGATATCACCTTTCATACAATAAACATCGTTAACATTCGTTTGCTCTAAAATAATTTATTTATATGAAAGCTAGAAATTAAGGAAATAGCTGGACTCCATGTGATGCTGCTGTAATGAGCAAGGCTGGAGCGCGGTTTGCTTTCCCATGGCCTCCGAGAGCATATCAACCTCGGAGGTCGTGGTGGTGCGACTAAGATGACGTCATTCGCAGAGTTCAGCGGAACATGTGCTGGGAAATCGAAACAGTGTTTTTACCACTGTAAATGAACCGAGATGATGCAATAAAACTGTATATTATGTGTTGGTGGAGGGCTAGGACTTCAAATACTCAGTAAATTTTCAGGAAACGTCTCGCGATCTCTTTAAGCGAACAGCACGCATAACACAATACATTTTTGGTCCTGCCATGGATGCTGAGCAGCAAGGATGGAGTCGTACGGCAACAGCCGCAAACATACTCACTAGCAACAGAGTACATGTGCTACGTCTTCGGCCTAGAAGGAATGCCCTCATAATGAAAAATATGGGGTTTCCTGAACACCTGACGTACAATGTGTAGTTGTCCCTACACTGCAGTTCAGTTGAGAATTTTATAAGCACGTACTCTAATTCCAGTCACACAAGGTGTCTATGGCCGATCCCGGCGGACATTATGGTGATGGTGGATGTCATCACAGCAGTCGACCTTTCGGAAGTAGCTGATGATAAACAACAATCGCACTTCAATATGACATCGAGATAAGACACGTTTTAGCATTTCCTTTTTGTACCTCTAAAACCCCTGGATATTAACGTTAATAAGCGCAATTGTAAGCATACGCCGCATTTTAAAAACTGCAGCAGCTCCATCCCGGGGACATCGACTCAGGCTGCGGAGCGCTCCGGCATCACCACGACCTCCCAGGACACTTCCACAGAACGGAGGCACTCCTTCGGCCCGGCTCCCGAAAGGCGAGCGACTAGCGCGCCGGACCTAGATGTCCTGGACCACCCGCTGGCAAACATCGAGAGGGAACTCACACCAGAGCCCCCCGATGTTGCAGGCGGGACTGGCGCGATGGCCCACGTGGCTGACGTTCCATCACAGGTGGAACCAGAGCCTGCCAAAGTGGTGAGCCCCATACCTTGTCTCAGTAATTCCATGCAGTAGAGCCAGGGCTACGCGACCGTCGAGCTGAGGCTCTTGCAAGCTTAGATGTGCTGTTGAAAGCTGCTCCAGTCACTTCTGCTGCAGTGCTCACCACTAATAGATGACAGTACGCAAAAGGACACATTTAAGGTGTGTTCATCTTCTTAAATGTGTTCGTCGTCCTGATTTCTGGAAGAGGCCTCTGCCCCACCACGGTGGTCTAGTCGCTATGGCACTTGGCTGCAGGTCTGATGGTCGCGGGATCAAATCCTGGCTGCGGTGGCTGCATTTTGATGGAGACGAAATGTTGAGGCCCGTATACTGTGTATGGATGTCGGTGCACACTAAAGAACCCCTGGTGGTTGAATTTTCCGGAGCCCTCCACTATTCGGAGTCTCTCATAATCAGATCGTGGGTTTGGGTGATAAAACCCCATAAATCAGTCAATAAGTCGAAGAGGCCTGTAGCTTCCACAGGGCTGCATGGAACTACTGAAACAAGGTGTAGTGATTGTTCAGCTGAATGCAGTGTTGGAGCTCAACACGACTGGAAGTGAAAGAGGTTGATTGGCGTGCATGTTACAGTAGGCAGGCACAAAAATAAAGCAAAAGCGTAAATGCGGTGAACGTTAATGTAGCAAGTGAATGGATGTATTTAAGCAAATCTGCATTGTCAAAATAGGAAACTAGGCTTGTGGTACAAGTGGGCCATTTTAAATCTTACTGCGAGGAAACATAGCCTTGTACGATAAGAAGGCACACACATGGTAGTTAGTCACGGTATAGTGAGCTTAGCAATCAAGTTTGTGCATCCTCATCTTTGCATTGCAGTTCGAAACTTCTAAATCATTTAGACTGGCTCGAGCTGTTTGTTTTGGGCAACACCGTGGGTGCATGCAGTTGCAAATACAACGGCACATAACAATATGGCACCTACCAATAATGCCTCATCAAGCATTAGTTAGCTTTATCCATCAGCAGATGACTTTTGCAGCATCTCTTGCAACTTTAGGGTCATGCAGAAGCCGCACCTGTCAAACGTATTTAAGGACTTTTAATACTTATCCAAGTTCTTATATCCAAGTTTGCACCATTCCGCAGTTCTGTGCAGAAATGTCAGTTACATTTACGAACCCCAGCTATATTATGTTTCGCATACCCTGAAAGCAAGCCTGTACTTTGTATGGAAGAGAAACAGTACCAAAATTTTCATTGTCTCGGTGCTCAGGAGTCATCGCCGGTCAAGGACTCCGTCAAGGACTACCTTTCCAAGTTCAGCAAGAAGGCCTCCATCTCTCACTCCATGGTCGAGACCAACCTGCCAACGTCGCCCAGCACGACGGCCGCCGCCCCCAGCGACGGCACGGACAGCTGGTTCACGGGCCTCAAGGGACGCCTCACCAAGCGGCTGGAGGAGAAGCGGCACGGCACGCGGCTGCTGCGCCGGGACGACGACTCGAAGACGACGGTGGCAGCCATGACCGACGTTGCTGGCACCACCACTGGAACCATGACTGCCTCAACCGCACTGCATGAAGACGACACGACGTCGGTCCGCACGGCAGGACACACGCTGGACGAGTGCAAAGAGGCGACAGAGAAGTGCGAAGACACAAAGACTGGCAGTGCCAGGTGAGGCGCTTCACGTTTTGTTTGTTCTTTTTTTTTTAAGAAGCAGCGGCAGCCCTTTATCTCTGCAATTTGATAAAATTGTCATGTATAGAGTTCACATCAATTTGAGAGAAGGGTTCATTATGCAAGAGACGAAAAGAAATCTCTGCAGATATTGAAAAGCCGAAAATTCGTTTCACTATGTTGGGGAGCAAGTAGCTGTGAAAACCTTGCCCTTTAAAAGTAAAAGCATTGTATGCATTAAATTTTTTTTGTTCGTGTCACTGGCCTTACACTTTTCAGTGCTACTGCTCACAGCTATGCTCGCCCTCTGGCCCATTTTGTCACATGAACCTCAATGTCCAACCACTGCTGGCTTTAAAGGCCATCTCCAACGACATTTTTTTTTAGCATGTCGAGGTAACGGCGATTACATGTTCCTGAGGTTCTCCTGTCACTCTACCAATAGTAGAAATGCTCAGCAAATGTGAAAATAGTTTTTAATGAGCAAAAAAGCGCAAAACCGATATCCAACACAAAAGTGACTTCAAATCAGTCAACCCACCTTTTGCATGGTGCGAGAGTGCACATGCGTCGCAGCCTTGGCGGTAATCTCGGGGCGGCAGATCTCGAAGGCCATGGTATGGTGCCGCTGCGCTTCTGTCGCTTTGCCAGTGATGACGTCAGCACACAGTGTGGCCATAATTGTAGGAAGTCGAGGTTGGGGGTTTGAGGTAATTGGCAAAAATTGAATTGCAAGCAATCTGTGCGTCTCTCAAGCCTGTAATCTTGCACAAACGACGTAAGTGTGGCACGGAACATATGCAGCAAATTTTATTGGGATCCATTGACCTCGAAAAAATCACCAGAGTCGGCCTTTAAGATTACAAGCCAAGGCAAAATGCCACAATTTCTGGCTGTGACCCACGTATGGTTCTGAATCGGTTCACGGGACATGCTGGCAACCTTCACTCCGGAGCCTCTTGATTTAATTCTTCACAAAAGGGAACTTTCCTTGTGTTGGCGCTCAAAGTGCAAAGTTATTATTATTTTTTTTTTTTTGTAATCCTCTGGCCTCTTGCCTTTCTTAGTATCTGTGCGTATACATGTTAATGACACATTTGGTTACAACAACAAAAATATTTTCAATGCTAAGTGCTAATGTTAATAATGAATTCCACTGGTGGATCTGGAGCAAGTTATTTTGCTCCGCAGCCGAGAATTTGAATTCCACTGGCAGATCCCGAGCAAGTTCGCATGTTCCACTGGGTGATTTGGGGAAACTTGCTCCGGCGATGGAGCACTCTGTGTTTATCCGTCTCGTAGAGCCGGATTCTGCCGGAACTCCAGCTATACGGTGTTGTCATTTCCGGATCAGCCGAGCACGGCAATTTTTTTTTTCAGCGTTCTTTTCTTTTCTTTTTTTTTTTTTGAGGTGCTGCCTGATAACCATGGGCGTTTACATATTTTGGAACGGCGTCATTTGACCCTACAGGGGACTGCTCCTCGCTCTGAGTGGCAGCAAGAGTTCTAAGTCAGAAAGCAGCAGCAGCAGCGAAAAGAGTCATACGTGCTGTACGAAACGTCATTTAAGAAGCTGTTTCCAGAGTCCCCGTGCAAACGCCCCAAAATGCTCGGCTATGTCGAAGTAGTAGTACACGCGTACTCGGAGAAAGAGGTATGCATACTTTTGTGCGAGGTCTAACGTAGTCCAGCGCACGGCTGGCAACATGGGCAACAGGTCGCGTGCGACAACCTCTGCTGTAATCCCTGCCGGAGCGAGTTTATTTTTCGCTGGCCGATGGGGATCGGATCGCTCCGCAACGGATTTTGTTGCTCCGTCATGGATTTGGCACAGCGCTCCAGATTCGCCAGTGGAAATCACTGTTACTCTGTCATATTCCTCACCACAATGGTTGCCCCACCGCGGTGGTCTAGTGGCCATAGCCACTAGACGATCGGCTGCTGATCCAGAGGTCGCAAAATCAAATCCCAGCCACGGCAGCTGCATCCCGGTGGGGACGAAGTGTTGAGGCCCATGGAGTGTGTGATAATAGCACATTTACCACTTAATTTCCACTTCTTTTTTCCTTCTTCCCTAAAGGCATTTGATAAGCACCTGCACCGAAGATTTGCCCGACCCCGACCTCACGTCCTGGGAGTTTGTCGAGCAGCCCGAGAAGCCCCTGAAGCAAGCCATCCAGCCACCGCCGCCCGTGGTCCGCGACTTCTCTACCGCATTCCGGTCGTCGCACACGCCCAACATCACGGCGGTCGTGCGCGCCATGATGAAGACCAACACGTTCCTCATCTCGGGCGTTGTTGGCCTGCTGGCCATGGTGCTGCCCATGCCGTCGTTTCCGAGCGGCTTCGTCGTCGGCTGCGTCTTGTCCTTCTTCATCTTCAGCTTCCTGTGGTACCTGCTGGTGCCAACGCAGGAGCGGCTCCCCTTCGAGGTGCCAGACTACAACAGGATGCCGCCGCTGAGGGTGCCGCGCCAAGCTGTGGGCGACTCGAGCCGCCTGGATGCCAACTCGTACGAGGTGGGTGTGCCCATTTGCTTCGAGGCTGCCCTCCCGTCCAGTTGTCCGAGCAGGAATTTGGGCAGCTTGATGATGGTTTTATGTTTGGCTAAAATAGCATGGAACGGATGAAGACCAAAGGGTAGAAAATGCTGCATATTATATTTACACAATTGTAAGTCAACTCAAATTGAGGTTGACCCTTGCCCCTCCTTTCTAATCGCAAGTAAAAAGAAACAGCGGACTGGCGGTATGCTTCTTGCTTTTAATAATTGGAAATCAGTGCCTCAATTTTGCATTTGAAATTTGAACAAAATGAGTCTACTTACAGCTGTGTAAATACGGTAACTACTCCCAGGTCATGTTTTCTACCCTTTCGGTCTTCATCGCGGTTTTGCTCCCCTTTTCCTCCAATATGAATCTCTTCCAGTTTAGAGGATCTTTGGGGTTTGTTTGGTAGCTACAGAGGCTCGGCATGACTCTCATTGTCGACGGCTGAATAGGTAACTAAGCAGACAGCAGCTGTCTTTTTTCAGTTTGAGTGAATCTAGCAAAACAGACAGTGCAAAAATATAACAGGTTAGTGAGAAAAGAATGCATGCTTTGTTTTGTCCAAAGTGATGGTAGCATAGCAGAACACTTGGAGACTCAGTTAAATAGTTGTCTGTGCCTGCAATAATGCACAGTAAAACCTCATTATAACAAAGTTGACTGGTGAGCAGTAATTACTTCGCTATAACCATTAGTTTGTTATAACCAATATCAATTTCATCTATAGAAATTTCAAGGGGAATTGCGATTGCTTCGTTAGATCCGATAGTTCGTTAGATCCGGGTTCATTATAACGAGGTTCTGCTGTAGTTTTAATGTTTTAAGCACTTAGTGCAAGTTATGTACAACAGTTACATGTACTAGTGAGCTAGTTGGCAGTTCTGAAAGTGCAAAATTTTGTCATGGTGCAACAGACATACGATGCATATGCCCAAAGAATGGAGTGTTTGTTTGCTGGCTAAGAAGTCATTACTTTTAGGTGCTTTTGCTTATAAGTTATAATTGATTGGATATAAAGCAAATTATTATATTGGGTATCCTTTGTGAGCAGCAGTGTTCAAAATAGACATGTTACCTTTTTCAGGAGGCCAGCGGGCAGGCCTCTAATTTAAATGGTTGGCCATTTCAACATAAGAGCAGCCTGTGCTTCTCTGTACTGCATAATTGCCCAACTAATGGTGGCACCCGCCTTGGCTCAAATGCTAACAAAGTTAAGAGTCGCACAGTGCTGAGGCTTGTTTTCTTTGTGTGCTTACATGAGGAAGGCCGGCTGATTTTTCATGTCTCACGCAAGCAAACTGCAGCTGTACATGTCGTTCAAAGTTGACTACGCTGCCGCTAGTTGGGAAAACTGTGTCGCAGGAAAGCTAGCTCTACAATTACAAAAAGAGGTCTATATTGTGCGAAGCCTGTTGCAGCCAACTTCAGCGTGGCTGGCAGTGTTGCCACCATTTTGCGACTTGAGAAACTAATTCGCAGGGTCGTGCAATTTTACAGTAAAACCTCGTTATAACGAAGTTGATGGGGGAGCCGTAATTACTTCGTTATAACCATTAGCTCTTTATAACCAATATCAATTTCATCTATAGGAATTTCAAGGGGAATTGCAATTGCTTCGTTATATCCGATAGTTCGTTATATCTGGTTCGTTATAACGAGGTTCTACTGTATTCTTTTTTTCTTCGCAGGGTTGGATGTCCCAGCTACCCTTTGAGAGCGAGTACCACATTGAGACGCACCACATGAACAACACCCAGTCGGTGCACCTGGTGCTGACTGGGAGCATGCTGCGGCTGCGCTGGCCCAAGCACCCGGTGCCGCGCCGAGCCATGTGGAACGAGAAGCGGCCGGAGCCGGTGTTCGTAAGCCAGCGCCACTTCAGCCTCACCGACGCCAAGGTCATGCTGCTCCCAGAAAAGCTGGCGCGGGACAGGTGAAGATTTGATCGGTGCTAATGACTTTTGAAGTGTGGATTTGCTGGCTTGACCTTTGCCTGTCGGGGAGAGGGTGTGGCCTATTTGCCAGTGCCTGATAGCAGTGCCTGTCAAGTCATGCCTGATGGTCTAGCCTGTTGGGCTTTGCCTGATGGGTATTGCTTGTAGGTCTTGATTGTCACGTCACACCTGGTGGGCTTTGCCTGATGGGTATTGCTTGTAGGTCTTGATTGTCACGTCACACCTGACGGGCTTTGCTTGTAGGTCTTGATTGTCACGTCACACCTGGTGGGCTTTACAAGAGCAATACAAGCGAACGGCATATGAACACATAGCTGGGTGTAGCTGAAACGAAAAAAAATATATTAGAGAAGAATGAAGAAAAATACATATGTTACCTCTGCAGTTTGCTGCTGCATGCACTGACGTTGTGTAGGCAGATGGCTTTTTCTAAAGACTAGGCCAAGCACAGGATGTGAGGATATAATATCTGAACTCAACATCTGCACATCAAAACTGAACATAAGTTCAGTTTTGCAAACATACACCAGTAGTACTCAATGGCTGTTCACAGGTAGTGTTGCGGGATTGCATTAGTCAAGGGCAGGTCCAGAAAAGGTGTTGCTGTTGCTTAGGATGTAGGAGCCAGTCAGTGTTCACAGGTATCCTGCAATTGTTGATGGAGGTTTAGTAGCCTGGTATACATGTAACCGACGTGGTGAGTGCTGCTCACCCGTAGACTCACCGCAATTGGCACATTCTTTTTTTGGTGCCTACGTGTCCAGGTTGTGGAACAAAAAGTACCCGATCTGCCTGCTGATCCCGTCGGAGGACCACCACATGCGGCAGATGCAGATAGACTCCAACCAGGCCGACACAGCGCCCCATGCGAGCTCCGACGACGACGTCAATGACGCTGTCAAGGACCTGTATGTGAGGGACGCCAACCGCGACGATACCGATGCTGCCATCGCCGCTGCAGCTGCGTCTTCTAAGGATGACCTGACGAGTGGTAAGTTCTAGACAGTTCATACTTTATATAATTCAGCGTGAACACAAGCACGTTGACAATGTGTTCACTGTGCTACAATCAAATCTTGTTATAACAAATTCAATATGTCATGGGAATGGCTTCGTTGTTTCTTGTAATGTGTTATATCGAGGTTCAGTTGTACAAGCAGTGCATTTATTTGGGCTGCTTGGTGCGCCTTGCCTGTGAATGTTAACCGAACCAAGAAGTCATAGCAAGTGAGGCCAGCCATACACAAGATGGTTAGATGGTATTCCGAAGACATTGAGAGAAACTTCTAAAGAAAGGACTTATGAAGGGTGAAGACTTTGGCATGGTGGGAGTTTCAATATTTAAAGAGCTTCACAAGTCCTGGCAATCATGCACCATGTCAGCAGGAGCCGCCAGTGACTTGACAGTAGGGCTTTGCCAGTGCCATACGTACTGCGCGGTAAGTACGACAATACCGTTCGGTCATTGTTGGCGCGCAGCCAGTTCCATTTGTCAAGACCTGCGTGAGCTGCTCCGTGCATACGGTGACGTGGTCAGATGATGAGAGCGGATGGTAGAGGTCTTGTGAACTGAAATAGCTATGTCCCAACCAAAATGGTATGATGGTATGGCCGCAAAGGCATGCATAGGGTCCTAGATGGAAGGGGGGGGGGGGGTCGAAGGCCTACTGCAGTGACCTTTTTCTCCTCCCAGCCCCCACCCACTGAGCCGTCCCAGTCAAAATTCAATGCAACATGAAGGTTTGGGATAGATCTGATGCTGCCTGACGTGATTATGGTGTGACCGTACCCCCCTGCTCCCCCCTGTACGCAGCACATACATGTGTGGCTGTATCTGCCGTGCTGCTGTAAGTAGGGGCACTACTAAAGCTTTCCGATACTTAGCAACTTCGCTGGTGTCCATGTAAACACCTGAAAGCAGAATGTTGCCCACACTCCACTGCAGAGCCGATCGAGCAAAATGCAACAGTGCGTCCGCGTGGTACTGTTGTTGTTGGAGGCAAATGCACCACACCTTTGTGACCACACCTTTGAGGGCCATCTAACGTACCTTGTGCGTACAACAGATGCATCATCGATCCAGTGGCAGATCCAAATCCATCTCCAGCGGTTTTTTTTTACCAATTCAAAATAACGGTGACTCTATGTGCCTCAGGTATGCCCTGTCACTTGCACAATACAGTAAAACCTCGTTGTAACGAAGTTGACGGGGAGTGGTAATTACTTCGTTATAACCATTAGTCCGTTATAACCAATATCAATTTCATCTATAGGAACTTCAAGGGGAATTGCGATTGCTTCGTTATATCTGATAGTTCGTTATATCTGGGTTCGTTATAACGAGGTTTTACTGTACTAGAAATGCTCAGCAAATTGGAAAATAATTCTAAATAAGCAAAAAAGTGCAGAAAAAGTCTTGTTCACCTTGCAGCCAACAGTGCCGCGGTTGGCAAGGACTCGGGTCAGGACAAGGCTCAGGCCCAGACGAACGGCTCCGTGTCAAAAGAATCCCAGGCGGCGGTGACGTCAGCCCTGCAGAAGACGGAGCACGAGGTGCTGTACTTGTTTGCGCGGACATGCCGGGAGAAGGAAGAGTGGTTCAGGAGGTTCCAGCAGGCCATAGTCTACAGTGGTAAGCTTCATTTCGATTTTCTATCGCAGTTTCTGGGGAAACTTCATGCTGTGACAAACTGGACAGAGAATGGGGTGTTAAAGGAGTGTAGACACCAAAAATCACAGTGTTTAAACTGACTACAGCATGAGCTTTATATGCTTACAAGAAACTTTGTGATGAATTTTGACTGATAGCAGGTGGCATAAAGGTCATCGCAATGCCAAGTTAGTGTGCCCCGCCACAGCGGTCTAGCGGTTATGGCACCCTGCTGCTGGTCCGAAGGTCGCGGGATCGAATCCCGGCCATGGCGGCTGCATTTCGATGGAGGCAAAATGTCGAGGTCCGTGTGCTGTGCGATGTCGGTGCACGTTAAAGAAACCCAGGTGGTCGAAGTTTCCGGAGACCTCCACTACGGCGTCTCTCATAATCAGAGCTGGTTTTGGGACGTTAAACCCTACAAATCAGTCAATCAATCAATGCCAGGTTAGTGTGTAATATACCTGCATCTTTATGTCACGTTTACACTCCATTTACAGCATCTTAAGCATATTTTTAACGTTCACAACAACGTATAAACATGCTTTTACAGCTGAAGTGACAGAGGTATCTTTCCTTGCCCTTCTCACCTTCTTTCTTGTAGACAAGGACACACGGACGAGGAGGTCACGGTTTGAGGACGCTCCCAACCAGCCTGTCACATACGAGGCCTACATCGAGGAGCTGCAGCTGCGGCATCGCGAGCAGCAGTGGCTCCTCCCGTGCCTCCCAGCTCCGAAGAGCTCGGGTGTCTCCTCGCTGCTTCCTCCGTCATCGCAGGGCGCTGCTTTCTCACAGGTACTAGGATGGTGACAGACCTACCGCAGCGAGCGTTTTCGGGTTACCAAGTCCCAGACCCGTCCCGGCCAGTCCCGGCCATTCCGTGGACTCCTCGCTTACAGACATGCCATTATCACGCGCTTCAAAAGTCCCCTGCGAGTGAGCAGGGCTTCCGGGAGGTCCCCATGAAAAACGAATGCACTGCAGGCGTCGGGGACAATCCGGAGGTGTCCAGGACTTGTAAAACGAATACGCTCTGTGGTCTTGACTGCTGACCCGAAGTCTGCAGGATCAAATCCCAATTGCGGTGGCCACACTTTGATGGAGGTGAAATGAAATGGCAGAGGTGATTGGTGTACTGTGCAATGTCAGTGCACGTTAAAGCAGTCGTGGTGGTCAGAATTTCTGGAGCACTCCACTACGGCGCCTCTCATAATCGTATTGTTGTTTCCAGATGTAAAACCCCGGAAACTATTATTACAGTGGTGACGGGGGAGTACACCTGTCATACATCCAGCGGGGCATAATGCTTGTTAGTCTGTAATTACGGGAGACCACGTGGACGACAGTGTTGGGGAGTGATGGCGCTTTGAGCGATAATGAATTCAAGTGAGCAAGTGCTTGAAGGCTTAAAGACTGATAGAAGTGGAATTTCACTTTCGTTAAATTTATTATGAGTGAGTGGATATCGGCACCGTTGCAGCGCTGCTAGTGGTTTGGTGTTCTTGTTAGCAGCCCTGAAGCAGCACTTAAACAGATGACAGCATGTGCACTGGTGATCCTTGATACGACATAGTTTCAGGCATGCCGCTTCCAATATGTGAGAGCCCCTTACCCCGGAGGTTCTGCCAAGAAACGATGCATTTGTCATGCCCTTGTTATATATAGCTTGCAAGGAGCAGCGATGTTTGCTAGCTTTTTTGCGATGCTTCCGCTCATGTTTCAAACACCAGGTTGTGTGTGGGGACTCCTCTCTATGTGCACGATCTGAAACTAAGTTTTGTTTCAGTTGACCTTAACCTTTTCCTGGCAATGTGAAGGCAGTTTTTGGGCTCATTTTGTCGGGAAAAAGTGCATGTTAAATTCAAGTGAATATGGTAATAGTATGCTATTGCTGCTGCTATTAAGTGTGCTTGGTCAGCAGGAGTACTTTGTCTTGAAACCCCAATATTAATCGTTTGTCTCCCAAATTCACATGCTGTAACGTACATTGCTCACATGGGTACCATTCTTCATTGAAAATCGTATTCATTTGTTGTTGTTTTTGTCACATGATCAGGGTACCAAGTCGGACACGCAGTGGTTGAACATGCTGGTCGGCCGTCTCTTCTACGACATCTTCACCCAGCACGAGTGGGCAGATGTCGTCAGGCGTCGCATCCAGAAGAAGCTCAACCGCATCAAGGTCAGCCTGCTTTCTTCTCACCGTGTGTGCACGCACGCACGCACACACACGCACACACACACACCAAGGTACCACCATAACGTAACAGTAGTATAGTTTCTAGGGCACCGAATGTTTGAAACGAAAATCATTAATGCTCAACTTCAGTATAACAAATTGTTCAGTATCGTGAATTATTGCTATAACAAAGGATTTGAAAGATTGTGTTTTTACTAGTTTCTTAAGCATACACGTGATGAACTGTGGGATAAAATGAATTACTCTGTATGGAAAATTATTGGATATTATGAAATAAGAGAAGGGTTGTTCCACTGCTAATGGAGTTAGCAAACTGTGAGCGTTGAGCCAAATTATCAGAAGCAACAATTTGTTGGATGCAGTATGCATTGTCACTGAAGTTTGGCTTAGCTGCTCCCACTTTTTTGCCTAATGGTTGCGGTTCATGTCTTCAATCGCCTTTTGTGCCGTCTTGTTCTGTTTTTGTCGCTACAGATCCAACCACTTCCACTCTTGAATCCTGTATCTGCTCTCGAAGCCCATGCATTTCAATGCTGTGGGCTTGTATCAGTCTTCAAGAATGTTCTAGCGAGCATTTGCTGAAATGTGAAATTAGGAGTCAAAATGCCATACTTTTTAGCTGCTTTCAGTGCAATTAAAACAATACAAAGGACCAAACAACACAGAACAAGTGTTGTTTTTGTTGTGCTGTTTCACTCTCAGTTCTGAATCTTAACTAATTGGCCCTCGTCAAGCTCTTGGTAATGCAAAATTGGTATGCACGTTGCTATCAAGGGCATTGAGCAAGAGGAATGGGTATTGAAGAACTTCATCTCTATAGGTCTGTTAGCCTCAAATTGAGGGCATCGCATTTTTCATTTCTTTGCAATATTTGTAATGTCTTCATTAACGAATAAATGAATGCTGGGGCAGCTTTGAATTTAGTAAGTGCAGTAATTCTCTTTTTCATGAGAACTAGGGGTGTGCGAATATTCGAGATCTCGAATAATTTTCGAAAAGCCCTTGCTATTCGATTCGATTTGCACTCAACCTTTACTATTCGAACTGTTCGAAGTTGAAATTCAAGGTCAAAATATGCTATTTGGTGAGACAAGCACTCCTTTCCCGCATGTAGTATGCTTCGCCGCATAACACCTGTATACTGAGGCGAAACTAACATTCGTGTACTGCAAGAGGGCTAACACACTCATTATGCTGCAGTGAAGTTAGCTCATCCTTCTGTTGCATAGTTCTCTGTGGTACTGTTCCTTGGAATGACACTGTGGGAGTACACTAATCATGCAATAAACTTTTTTGACCATGTTTAGCAGCACATTTCTCCATAATTTGACATATTACACAAAAAATATTCGAAACTTATTTGAAAAACATTCAATTCTATTTGCACTTGAACGTAAATATTCGAATTCGCTTCGCACTCAAAATTTTGCTATTCGCACAGCTCTAAATTGAGAACTTTATGTGCAAACAACTTGTCATAGCACAACAATTTTGCAAGATTTTACTCACTTTTTTTGAAAAGGACAGCTTGAGAGTTCCCCGTTTAAACCCGTCTGGTCCTTGGCAGGTTCCGTTCTTCATGGAGGAGCTGACGGTGACGGACATCCACCTGGGCTCGCAATTGCCGTACGTGCGGCGCACTTCGGAGGCCGTGGTGGACAAACGGGGCATCTGGGTCGACATGGACGTCACCTACAACGGGGCCTTCTACATGACCCTCAGCACCAAGCTCAACCTCATGCGGCTCAAGCGCTCGCAGACCGAGGAGATGCAGAGGTGCGGGCGATCATCTTTTGCACAGGTTTCCTGCATTGGTCTTCGTGGAATTGTACTCCGTTTCATACATCAGGTGCAATGCTGTGAAGGCCACCCAAGTAGTCTGCAAATTCAAAAAAGAAAGGGTAGAAAAGGGGGGGGGGGGGGGGGTGTATCGCTCCGACCAACAAACTACAGGCATAAAATGCAAACTTCCATGTTTGGACCATGAAGCCAGAAGTATGAGCGTTTTTTTTTTTTTCCTTCATCCTGATGACAAATGTATTGTGCTTTAAGGCTAGCCGGCAAAGCATTTGTTGTTTGTCGCTTACTGCAAGCAATGCAGTACCTTTCGGTTGCGGAAGTACACAGCGTAAACAACAACACTAACTTTGACAGTGTTGCACCTGATGTGTGAAACTGGGTATAGAACACTGTGCTGTAAATTACAATAGGCAGTAAAGTGTTCCCTGTCAAATCAAAACTAAGTTTGCCTGGTCAGACTATTGGAGAGCACTCTTTATCGACCGATGTGATATCGGCCGGCGAGGCTACGCTGTCGTCACTGCCTTAATGAAAGGGCCCTGCAACACTTTGCCAACACAGTCACGTAATGGTGCCAATCAGTCGTCGAGGCTTCTGTGGACATGAGAGCAAAATATTATTGCGCTGTATGCGCTAGGGAATTCTAGCCTGGTTTCAAACACAGCTGGAATCGCAGCTGCTCTTCTTTCAGCAAATTATGTTGCAAAGAGCACTGCCTACATCGCCCAATTTTTTTTGGTGTTCTTAATGACGGACTCACACATTTTTCTTATTTGTTGAAATCAAAGTGAATAAATAAGGCATTACTGAGTGCGTTTCCGCAATTATGGAATCACTCAATGCTTGTTTCTGTCTCAAGCAATGTAGTCTGTGCTTATTGTTATTTGAGTTGTTGAAAGAGCAGACGTTCTCCAGCTGTTCTTGAAACCAAATTGCAAATTGTTTAATGCATGCAATGAAGTAATGCCTGGCTCACATGTTCACCAGTGGCTCCACGATTTATCGGCACTCTTTTCCGATTACGTTCAAATAGTATTGCAAGGTCCCTTTGAGGGAGGTGGGAAAACTGACAAACTGTAACTGCAGCACCCAGCATGACTGAAAGCTCAAGTTCTACGTGTGTGGGTTGTGTCTGTAGCAAGATGGCATGAGTCACAGCTTGGGCTGGCATATGGCGGCAATGCTATAGACTACTGCAAACCACTGCAGGCTGAGGCGGTCTGTTAGACAAGAACTGGTGCACAGGCTGCACACGACTTCTTGTGGCTGGATGGTGGACTTAAGTTGCAGGCAGCCTTTCAGTGTTAGTAGAAGTTCTGGTTTCAGTTTTCAGTGTCTGCAACTGTGTGCATTGGTCTGCTGCTGTAGTCTAGTGCTTATGATTCTCGAACTGCTGGCTTCAAGGATGTGGGTTTGATCTTGACCGCGACGCATTTTTGATGGCGAAGAAAATGCTAGAGGGGGGCCTGTGTACTGAACACTGTCAGTGCATGTTCATTAAAGAACCCCAGGCAGTCAAAATTTACACACCCCTCCACTATGGCATGACTCATAACCGTGTTCTGGTCTTTGCACATGAAGTCTTATCAGTTTTTATTACTGTTTGCATTGCACATTCCTGTGTTGGGGACAACATACATGATAGGTGCAGACATTTGGACTTCTTCAGCGGGTCTTCTCTGCTGAAGAAGTCCCTGCGTCTTCTCTGGACCAAATAAAGTTGGCATCAATCAATCAATCAATCTTCAGCGGGTCAGATCTGAACTCACTCAAAAAGTCGGGACATTTCTGCTGCATTCATGATTCATTGTCACCCAGGCTCCAGGAGCAGTATTGCGTTCATTGCGGCAATGTCTTTGCTGTTCAAACAAAATGCCACATAACATGCTGTTGTGTATACATATTATCCAGTTTAATCAAGTGTGACTGTTGTCATGGATGCTGAAATAAATTGACTGATTGGTCGATTGATTGATCAATTGATTTTACGTGCTGAACACATCTGTGCCAGAACGGACAAGTGCGTTCTGACTGGCTGTATCTTTTGCTTGCACAGCCTTGCCATAAACCACGATGCCTACGACGATGAGAGTGCCGCTTCCTCCTCGGACGACGAGGTGGCTGCTGCCGACAAGGGAGAGTCGAGCACCATCTCGAGGGACCCGTGAGTGCTCATCAAACTCAAGTGTTCCACCACGCAGCGTGTTGGGATGAGTTGGTTTTTATGTTCCATGGTCACAGCGTGCAGGACAGCACAAACAAGCTCTATACGTCTCGCATGCCTTCTTTGTGTTGTCTTACGCACTGCGGTCGCGTAGCTAGAATGTAACTAGAAATCTTGAAAACTAGAATCATGTAACTAGAAAACTAGGATCATGCAACTGGAAAACTAGAATCATGTAACTAGAAAGCTTAGATCTCGCACATTATCTCTGGCCGCCGTACTTTGCATCGCTAACTCTTTGAAACTACTTTTCCCAACCTTTTCTCCCTTTTTCTTTTTGTATGGTATTCCATTCAAGTGCTCACTTGCATTGTTGGTGATACTGACATTATGATCTTGTTCAAGTGCTTCCTTTTACCTATTATGACGCACTACTTCATGCTCGATTGAGAGAAAGATACGGTGGCGGGATCATTTTCAGGTACTTTTCTAGTGGGTCATCTTAATTAAATAGCCAGTATTTAAAAGTCTACTTAAGTACGAATAAACCATATTTACGTGGCTGCAAGTCGTCTCGAATGTAGGTTGACCCCTCTCTCAAAGTTGCAAGGAAAATAAAAAATTGACTGACGGTTCATGTATTGGTTTCAATTGTAAGTTAATGCCTCAACTTTGGATTTCAAATTTCAACAAAATGGGCTAACTTGCAATGATGTAAGCATAAATACGGTATTTGTCATGTGGTGAGCATTTTCTCTCATGAAGCCGATTGTACTACAGGCTTGAGGTATGCATAGGATTCAGCATTGTCTGTATCCATGACAAGAACACACAAAACTGTAAGTGTTCATCCTGCATACCAACAGATGGCACGTTTAGGCAATATGCGCTTTCACTTAAACGTTATAGCTCCATACTGTGGAGCTGGTAAAAAATAGCAGTGGTTCTTCTGGTGAAGTAACCAATTTCCTGAGCGTAATGGCGAATCTAGTTTAGCACCATCACTTATCGTTCAACCATGTTGGCAACCAGACAAGCATTACCGGAATCATCGCAGCAGGAAACACTGGGCCCGCCAAGGTGCTGTAGTGGCTATGGCACTCAGCTGCTGATCCGAGTATCGAGAGATCGAATCCCAGCCGCGGCAGCTGCATTCGATCGAGGTGAAATGTTGAGGCCTGTTTACTGTACAATGTCAGTGCACATTAAAGAAACGCAAGTGGTCGAAATTTCCGGAGCTCTCCGCTACTGCATCTCTCATAATAATGTCTGGTTTTAGGATGTAAAACCCCATAAGTCAATCAATTGCAAGACACAGATGCGGCGTTCAGCTAGTGGAGCCCATACTTCCATGGTGAACTGAAAGCATATGAATCGCCCCTGCAAGCTAGCCTACACTAGCCTTTGCAATGCCTGCATGTTTGACATAATGGTTACGGTATTGAGCTTCTGTGCTAGAGGTCCAGAGTTCAACACCTGTGGACTGCTGAACATATTAAGCTTGTCTCGTATTTTCATTTTTAATTTCTTTATTGTCTTACCAAAATTCTGTTCCACTTTGTTTCCTTTTTGGACTTACCTTTATATACATTACTCCTACCCCCATATTCTGGGCTGTGGGAACACGTGCTAGCCTGTCGGGAATGCGCCGATGAGAGCCTTCTGATCGCTGGAGCTGTAGGCTGGCTGCTGAGGCGCACAGTTTAATTCCTGGACTGAGGAGACCAACCACCAGGGGCTGACGACCTTTCCTCACATTTCTTCATTCATTTATTCTACATTACTATCGCCGCATCGCTGACTTAGTGGTTAGAGCAGGCGCTGGACAGGCAACTTGCGCACACTTTTTGCTCGTGATGGAGCTGCTAATATTCAGGCATTACAGCAATCGACATTGGGTACAATTTATTTATTATTTTATTTCCAAATACTGCAGCCCAATGCAGGGCTATAGCAGGAGTGGGTTACATGAATACACTAGGAAGAATAAGAGTAACATCACAACAATATCGTCACCTCCTAAGCACAACCGGGTACAGAATGAGACAAGAGATAGTAATGTCATTCAAATGACTCCAAAAAATCTGATATGTTCATTTCACGAACAGAACCAGGTAGATCATTCCAGTAAGCAATAGTCCTTGGAAAAAAACTGTATTTGAACATGTTAGTACGTGCAAAAAAGGCCTTATGTTAAGATTGTGACCACGTCTAGTTGGCAGAGCACTAGCATACACGATATAATTGTCATTAGATAGCCGGCATGACGAGTGAACAAAAGAGTGCAACAGTTTCAAAGAGTCTGTATCACGCCTAGTGCACAATGGTGATAATTTCAAAGATTTCATTGCAGATGAGGGCGAAAAATCATGGTCATATCGATGTGAAATGAAACGAACAGTTTTCCTTTGGACAGATTCGATTTTTTCCACATCACATACCGTATTTGCACGAATATAACGCGAATTTTTTTCCAATAATTTGCGAGTTAGAAAGGCGCCTCGCGTTATATTCGGGTTCGTCACAAAAATATAGCCCCCCCCCCCCCCCCTTTCTTTTTCCCTTTAAAAATATTCGTCCTTGAAACACGCGTCGCATGTTCCTTGAACTTGGCGTGTTCGTCGCACCATTGCGCACATTTTATTCCGACTTGCGCTTGCAGTGAACGGGCATGGGGAGGCACCGCGGTGCCGACGCCTGCCAGGCATCTCGGAGCCCCACTGACAGCCAGTACGGAAACGCTCGTGCGTGTCGCAGTCGATGCACGCGCCACTAGGATATGCTGCGTCCATCGCATCGCGCCGCTAGCGCTGCTAGCGCCATGGGGGCCACTGTGACAAACGTGGATAACACCCATTGCTGAATAGGCTTCGCTAGTCGTTCGGTCAGGCTCTGTCGCTCCGCGTTGTGCTGTGTTCGCGCTTGCTTCGGCATTAGCTGTCAAAATGAACAGGCGTAATCAGTATACCGCCGCGTTTAAAAAACGGGCGATCTTGCTGGCCGAAGAGAGGGGAAATTCAAACCGAGTCAACCGTTCGAGGCTGGAGAAGTGCCGTGACCGCATTTTTGAAGCCGCACCGACTCGTAAGGCGTTCCGTGGGCCCAAGACGGGCCGTTTCCCGAAAATCGAGGAGGACCTGGCAGAATTCGTCCGCCAACGTTGCGGCCAGTTTCTCCCTGTTAACGCTGAACTTGTTCAGATTTAGGCAAGGGAGTTTGCACGTGAGGCCGGCGTGCCTCGTGACAGGTTTAAGGCCAGTCGCTCGTGGGTGCAGAAGTTTATGCGTCGCGCTGGATTCTTGCTTCGCCGAAGAACTTCGATTTGCCAGAAGCTCCCGGCCGAGTACGAGGAGAAGCTCATCGAGTTCCAGCGATATGTAATGAAGATGAGAAGAGAAAGGCAGTACCCCGTAGGCCAGATCGGAAATGCCACATCACTCACTGATGCTCGCATGAAGCGAGCATCAGTGAGCGATGTGGCACGGTGGATAAACAATGCCTGGGAGGCTTTGTCGTCAGCAGTAGTTTCGTGGGCATTCCTGAAGTGCTGCCTCTCGAACATTCCGTACGGCACGGGCGACGATGTAGTTTTTGCCAACAGCGACAAGGACTCGAGCAGCGAGGAAGAGTAATCGGGCATTTTCCGACGGCTGCAAAGGTCAATAAAGCTTTGCGGGTGACCGCCTTTTGATTGCTGTTTACAGTTGCATCACTTCGCGCTATAATCGTAATATAATTTTTTTTTTTTTTTCGTTCGGACCGAAAGTACCCCCCTCGCGTTATATTCGTGGTCGCGTTATTTACGTGCAAATACGGTACTTTGTGTGGATTCCACACGCATGAAGCGTATTCTAACATAGGGCGAATCAGTGTTTTGTACATAAGAAGTTTGGTGGATTTCGGAGATTTAGATGACGTACGTCTTAAGTAACCTAATTTTTTTAATGCTCTAGATGTAATGTAATCTGTGATGCGACCATTGCATGTTGTGTGTGAACATAACGCCAAGGTATTTGTAAGTCTTTGCTCGGGGAACTACAATGTTGTTGAAGGAGTATGCGTAATGCGATGGAGCATGGCTGTTCGTGAATGACAGAATTACGGTCTTTTGGAAGTTAATGCGCATCTGCCAATCCGAGCACCATGAACAAAAATGCGAGAAAGAATCCTGAAGTATGACGTGATCGTGAGGAGAAGTAAATGCCCCAAAGGAGCTCAGCAGACATAGCTGTCATCACACTTTTTCTTTATTGCAGTTTGAGCCAGCGTAATTGATTCAACTCGTTACTGGTCTCTCGTTTGCAATTTTCCCCCTCTCCCTCGAGCATTCACGCAAACCTTTGCCGTGGCACGTCTTGCTGCAGGAGTTCCGCGACGGGCACGGGCAAGAAGCTGTTGGAGCTGGTGGACAAGATCGCGCAGTCCCGCTACTTCCAGCAGGCGACGGAGAACCGCTACATCAAGCGGAAGATGGAGGAGGTCTCCAACACGCCCCTTGTGCTCACCGTCGAGATCAGCCACCTGGTGGGCACGGTGGCCCTCAACATACCGCCACCGCCCACGGACCGCATCTGGTCAGTGGTCCTCTGCATCTTTGCCAGAACGCTGGCACAATTGGCAGCACTCGTCAACACGCGACACGAGGCTGTCGAGTGATCAGTCACAGAATTTCAGACCAAGTCAAAGGTTGCGTTGTAAGGAAACGGATTTGGAAGATTGCGTGGAAACAGCACTGTGTGATTAGTTCTATCATATGTCGCAAAGAAAATATGCACCGCAAACATTGTGGTGTATCAGTGTAGATGAGTCAGTGCAGAATTGGCTGAAAGAGCTCCTTTTTAAGAAGAGCTTGTGGAACTCTTTATTTTTATTCCTGCTACTTAAAAGAGCCTAAGTGGATCTTACATGAAGGGTGGGCACACACATCTCGTTTAGTGTGGCTTAGCTCTTCAACAGTGTGTTTAAAACGAAGAGTGTTCTCCTGAAGCACAGCTGAAGCGGGGAGGTCGTTCCAGTCTCCTGTAGTTCACACAAAGAGCGAAGATAGACAAGCGGTGGTTTGGCTTGGCGGAGGATACATTTGATGGCATGGGAAGATAAACCTAAACAATACTCGTGTGCAGATTGAAATAATAGCCTAACTGAGACTTTCTTGATGCTGGGCTCAGCGATGTTAATGTAGTGAAGATAGTGGTAGTGCTGATAGCACGCATATGTATGCAGGTGAGCACATGTGAATGAGTGAGTTGAAGGTGGCTTGAAGTTGGCAGAGCTCCCTGAACTTCTTTCACTGGACATGGTACAAGTAGCATTGTGGGCTGCTAAATTAGGCTGTATTTGGGGCAACATTATCATAACTTCATTCTGAATGTTTCAAGACTTTTGTAAATACATTGGAAAGGAAGTTTTTTCTTCGTAAAAGAAGCTACCCTGATGTGAATTTCAATTTCAATTTTATTTCGCAATTAATGTGATGCATAACGGCCGAGGAGCCTGTGGTAAAAGCCACTGCTCAGTAGCTTGACAAAGCTTTTGGCAGCTTATAACAAATCTCAAGAGGAAATGACATTTGGTTGATTATAACTTAGCTGTAACAACATTTGACTTATGGTGTGCAGAAATCCTGAGCCTGTTCTGGATGCATTGCGTGCAGGTATGGCTTCCGCACATTGCCGAAGATGCAGCTGGTGGCGCGACCGAAGCTCGGAGCCAAGGAGGTCACCATTGCTCGGGTCACAGAGCGCATTGAGAAGATGCTCTTCCTCGAATTCCAGGTGAGTCCTGTTGAGCCCTCAAGTGACACTTGTAATGTTATTAAAGGCAAAGCGTTTGATTTCTTAGTTTGCCAGAGGCATGTTGAACATATCCGTCATTTAGACGGATATGTCCGTCAAAGACAGACGGACAAAGGGTCCGTCTGTCTTTGCCATTGCAGCAGTTTGTCTTTTGTTAATTCAGTACCACAACTGGAATGTGCATGGCATGACAGGCGTTGCATGTATGGTACCACCATGACCATGTATGGTACCACCATGTATGGTACCATGACCATGTATGGTACCACCATGTATGGCGTTTTATGCCATGCACGTCTCAACACAAGAGGTCCAGCTTACGTGCGTGTTCATCATGTGTTTTAGGAATATCAAGTACCAGGAATATTAAAGGTCCTTGAGATATGTACTTCCTTACAATGGAACTATGTTAGTAGTTATGCTATAAAGAATGAAATTATTTACCCCATAATTTAAGAAATACATATTGCATCAAGGGAGCTATGGCAGATTAAAGTTTGCCTTCCTCCCAAGCAGTGCTTTTCCTTCTAAACTTCTTCGGCCCAGGGCTAAGCTATACTTTTCTCGATACTCTACCAGAGCTTATACTGTGTTTTTTCCAGTTGATCCTTATGCCACCATAGGCCACATGCATGGATAACCATGTTGTCTAATGCAGCGCTAATGCTAAGAAGCTCATTAGATCACTCACACAAGCGATGCCCCAAAACAATGCCACATCTCAATACAAGGGCAGCTGAACACACTGCATGGTGATACACTACAATCTGTAGCAATGTGTATATTTATAGAACCTTGTGATGAATTTCACATATTAGGCAGAGTACTTCTTTGGGTATGTTATGTTCCAAAGGACGTGTACTACTGGCTCATCAGGTTTGCAAGAAATTGTAAAAGCCAGTTTGTCTTTTAACTGGCGTGAACCTGCATCAACGGTACTTACTAGTGCTGAGGACTTCACTTGTTCAACCCCTTCTGTGCCAGGCTAGCATTCCAAAATTTTTGCAGCTTTCCAACGTCCAAAGCTAACTAACTAAAAACAAACAATTTAGGCAATATTTCAGTACTTACTTGCCAAAATTAACCTTAGCAGTAGCACACGGAGGAAGATAGTCATTGCTGACTCAGACATGCAAATTTATAGATAATAAAAGCAGAGCTTATATAAGGTGGCTTTCTTTTTATAAGATACGTGTTACAAAGCATAGCTCATTCATGGCGCAAGATGGGTTAATGCTATAACACTGTGAAGTGCAGTTGGTTTACTGATTGTATGTTTCTTGTTTCTGATTCTGTCTCTTCTCTTTCTTGAAACTACAGAGGATTTTTGTCATGCCCAACATGGACGACTTTGTCGTACCATTCATGTACAGCGACATCAAAGAATCGTGAGGTGCATTTTTCTGCACAGCCCGTCCTGACGAAAAAAAAAAAAAAAAAAGGAGAAAGACGGAGAGTGAGAATGGCGGCAGACGATCGGCAACTTTTTTATCGTCTGCCGCAGCGACGCAACGTCCCTGCACACTTCGGAGAGGACGCCCACGTGCACTCCGAGATTACGAACTGTTCTTTGAACTACCGAATGATATTATATTGCCTGGTGTTTTGTGTACATTTCCTTCTGCCGTCATTTTGAAGTTTCTGCCCTTTTTCTCCCCTTTAACCGACGGATTTTCTCATTGCTTGATATCTATAAACACAGATCTGCGATCACCGTTACGTTGTATTTGGTCTCTTTCAATGCACATCCTTATCCTAGCAGAAGAAGATATGAAAAGTGATGCGTTTTTATTTTGTGGTTAGTGTATATTTAGTAACATAACCCTTCAGCACTCTAGTGTTGCTGATGTTTCTATCATCCAATTCGAGTTTGTACATGTTTATATGCATCTGAACAACTGTGGCTTGTTATGTGCAAAAGTGGATTAGTTGTGTTCAAGTGTCTCTTCATTTCTTTGCCTGTTACACAGCTTTTTTTTATTTTTACAGCTCATATTCCATGTCCAAAATGTTCTTCGATGTTCATGCCGCATAGCTGGGCAGCTCGTGCAGTTCATTAGAAGCCACTGTGTTTTGAAGCTTGTGTGCAAATATCCACGGGTTGACTTGCTAGCTTAAGCCACCTGTTTCTTCACTCTGTTGCATCTTTTTGAAGACAATCGGCAATTTTTTCGCCGTTGACACACAGCTGTGTCCTTTACAGCTGAACCTTGGGTACAAAACACTGCAGGCTTGATGTTAGCTCTTTTCATGCTTAAGGGCTAGGCCTTGTTAGGCTTAACATCTAGGCCTCACTAGGCTTAATACAAGGTGACATTGGGCTTAAAATATACCTTGTTAGGCCTAAGAACAAGGACTTGTTAAGCCTAATGACTTGGGCTTGTTGAGTTTGACAGAATCTGTTCGAGTGCACGTGTGGGCGGCCAGGCCTTTCCGTACAAAGTCTTTCACGACCTTTTAAAGCTTCGCGTCCACCCCAAGTGGTGCCAGAAGGCTTCTGTGAAGTTTAAATGCACTTGGCACTATAGGTCCCACGTGACTGCACTGGAAACGAGCAGTGAGAGGGAACAGTACAAGGTGATGGTTTGGAGTAGTATTACACGGAATGAACGAAGTTTATGCTGTGGAAAGGTTTTTACCACTAGGTTTTTTTACAAAGGGCCGCGAGAAGCGAGCGAATGCAGTGCGTCTTCCAGAACCATTTCTCCAAAAGAAACGCCACGTGCGTTGGAGTTAACCACAGCATCGAGTGCGCACGTTGCATTCGATTGCAGGTCTCTCAGGTGTTTGAGCCGCAACAGGGTGTACTCTTTGCTGGTGGCTGCATGGTTGAGGATTTCCCCGAAAAACATAGCATCGTTTTAATATGTACCTCATAATTGAAATTTTTCTCTTGGTGTTGTTTCTGTGATTTGTGCATTGTGGTCTTCGGTGTAGTGCATACTTCTGTGGTGCAACCTGTAATGCTGGGCAATTAGCAACTTCTTGTGCAACAGTGTCGCTGCTGAAAACGCAGTGTGCAGCGCGTTTTTTGGCTACCCTTGCGGCATTTGCTCATGTGGTGTCAGTTCGGTTGCATTTGGTGTGTGTGTGTGTGTATTCATTGTGTGGTAAAAATACTCTTTGAAAGCCAAGAAAAAAAAAAAGGAAGCTGATATTCTCAGACTCTGTTCGTCTTTCTTTGTAACATTGCTCTGGTGTTCAATGGTGCTTAAATGTGGTTCCCATATTTGTACTCCCTGGATTGCGTACGCCTGCTTTCCCGCGTTGTTCTGTATCTCACTGTCCGCTACAAATGTATCAGTTTTCTGAGCATGGGGCACTCGAATTTCTACTTTTCTATCGCACATCGAAATCGGGTTGCTTTGCAGGTGTTGCACTAACTTGTCGCACGATGGGTTAAATGTCTCGGGCACAAAAAAAAAAAAAAAAAGGAGTATGGAACTTTTACTTAGTGTCCGCTTTTGAGTAACATACCATGTTTGTCGCAGCACTAACTTGAGTGTTAACTATATGTTGCTTCACTTACAGTAACTGTTGTAATTTTTTTGGCTTGGAACGCATAAGTGAAGCTAGCATTGACGAGTTCTTACAGTCCGTCATGCGGTGTTAGGCTACATCCGGTTGAGGTTGACAACTTCTTGTGGCTGTTCGGGAACCAAATCAACACAGTGTGATGCGTTGTCTACGTAGCTGACAACACCTGAGCTTAACATATCGAATGGTGCAATCCTAATGATAAGTCTATATACCCGACTCAGTCATTCTGCTGTTACATTGTAGTCTAGGTACGTTTTGCATAGGATTAGGAAGCTGAATTTCTTTTTGGGCTTCTTTTCAGATAAGCTCTATCTATTCATTTAGTGAATCTTCTGAAAAATTGATATCTGTAGAGGAAATGTATTTATATTTAATATATAAGTATATTGCATTCTCCTGCTTGTTTTACGTGTAGTTTTTTTTTTGTGCATTTGTTGCAAAGTGAGTTGACAAAGGTTTTTAGTTTTGTTCCTTTGATATTCCAATCATGCACGCAGTCTTCGTAAAAGTTGTACAGGCCACATTGGGTGTATTGAAGACTCCATTGGAACGCAGGTTATTCTGTTCCACCCACAACTAGGCAAATGCCTGACAGATTGATGCCCAGAATCTCTCCTTCACCTTTGCACTCCTTTGGAGAGGCCAAGGTGTGTTGGAGGGTTAAGAGAGAACTAACCATGTGTTCCAGCTGCAATATTCGTCTCTCCGATGTGGCCCTCACAGCTTTAACAGAGGCTCAGCGCAATCCCGGATTCGCTAACACCTGATGTGGAAGTGCGTGATTGACATAACGATTGGCACAGTAATCTCATAACTGCAGGCACTGCCGGTGAGGTAGTGAACGTTAATGAAAGGGCACAAACTTTTTGAGGGAAACAAATCTTATTTTTTTAGGTATACAAAGGAAGAAACATAAGTTCTATGCAAGGCGCAATTTTCCGCCTGCGTCCATTCATCAGCACAACCACTCTCCACCACGCACACGAGTTGTTTTTCACGAATCAGTGATTGGCACAATTACGACTTCCATTCCGTGCAAGATTGGCAGGGCATCAAGACAGGCTCGTGGCTTTTTAGGCACGCATACACGTCCTCCCTGATAGTGACTGCGGTTATCGGCAGAAGACATCGAAAGTTCTGTTGACCGGAACCTTCTTTAAAGACTCGAGCTTGGATGTTTAAAGTAGAAAGTGGGCATGCTGTGCAATGAGAGATATCCCTGGTCTCTACCCAACAAGGCTGCTTGCCGAGGTTTAAGGTTGTCTGGCGAGAAATGCCATGTTGTTCCGTCCGAAGCTCGTGAGGCTGCTTGCAGCAGCTTTGTATTGAACGCATTCCTTTCTTACCACAGCCGAGATTACCACAGCCATTTTGGCTGCAGCTCGTTAGGCTTGGCTTTCTTAGCCACTCTGTACTGATGTGCCTCTAGTAACCTTCAGCAGCTGCAATTCACTAATTACGTTATCTAGCCGTGAAGTAAGGATTAAGACAATTTTATTGTGCCCTTCCTGCTAAGGCACTTCTCACGTCAAAATTATAACTCCCACTGAACATGATCTTTAGCCACATTAAAGGTTGTGATTTCCTTTTTTTTTTTTTCTTTCTCCTCAAACCTGGCTTTTTTCAACTGTAGAAGGTGGACCATGTGCATGGTTGGCATCAATAGTTTACAAGCTTGTACAGCTTACAGCTAGAGCAAGCGTACAATACTGTATCCATTCGTCCCAATAGTGTAGGATGGAATTCAAATGTACCAGGCTGTGGAAAGACTCTTCTCGCATCCAGGTCTGCAAACTTTTGATGTCGACTGCATAAATTCATGAACCTGCTTTTGCTCCACAGAAGACACTTCTCTGCTGTAGGACAACAAATTGAGCTATTTATAAGTTCCACGATTCACTCTATGTGCTGTCTTGCAGGTTTGTTTACCTGTGCCCTCCGAGTGGCTTTGGCACAGACTACACACATTACATACAAAGTGCAGCTTATTTAATTGGAGCAGATCATGCATGGTTAGAGATAAAACCTTTGTTTAGATGAGAATGCCCATGGAAACGCTTAACTTCCATTTTCTGTGCAATCCGTATATGTTTTGGAAGCAGCCAAACGAGCAAAGGTCCCTTACAAAGAAGCGCAACCTCGCACATTTTCTCCTTTGCCACATGTTAAATCCACAAGTGGATACTAACCGTTCTTAGTTTTTTTTTTTTCGGTGTTACTGTCTTTTTCCTAGTCTGTATGGTGCTTAAAACTCTGTATACCTTAGTGCAGTAAGGGAAAAGAGATCCCGCATTATTTTTAGTGAACTATATTATGTATGTATCTGTGTTTTCCGATATGTCTGCATCCCAGCCTGTGGTATGTTCTAGTCTGTCTACTATGGATGTCTTAGAGAAGGGGGGGGAGAGGGGGTATTGCACGGAAAGTGGCAGAGCGTGCACTCTTTTTTGCTTCGCACATGAAGTCTGCACAAGCACTTGTCATATCATTTATTAAAACATTCAGAAGTTCTGTACCGAGTTGTCAGTAGTGCTTTATTTGTTTCGTTTCCCATTTTGTCTGGCTGGCCGATTTCCTCTAGTTTATTATTGTGTGTATGGGCACATGGTTGTGGTTTGTGTATGGCACATTAGAAAACTCCATTCTGTGCTTCATCGTGGCGGCTTTACGAATTGCAATGCAAGCTTTTTCGTTCCATCAAGCAACCAGCCACTGTTGTGTAGCTAACCTCCGATTGTTAGCTGCATGACATTGTCATATAAATGTTGAAAGAAAAACCTCATCATGCAATGGGCAACCCCTGTAGCTTCTCTCGAATACAGGGCTGGCTCCCAACACTGGTTGGCTGACTCACTGCATTAACTTTTTGCTCTCCACTTCCTGGAGTAGGTTTGTGTGGTCCAGTGTGGAACGCAATACACTCGTCACGCTACCTTAGTTTGATTCCAGAAAGTAATTGACAGAAGTCACACCTCTAAGGGGTCTGCTTGCCTCACTTGCACTCTGCAGTGATTGCAGAGCAAACATTGCGTTACTAGAGCTCTTTGTCTGCTTAAGGGTAGTGGAATGAATGCCGTTCTCAAGCAGGGTTCTTCCGAAAAGAAGTTTCTTGAGAATGAAGTGTTATCATGATACAGGTCTGTTTAGTTGGAAGGCAAATCAATGCTCCTTTAGTTATGGGAGTTGAGCGAAAGTGCATTCAAGAATGCCGGACGCAATCTCCTAAAGGTTGTGACGACCTGAAGTTACTAATAGATTATGCTAGATTGACCTTCCACGGCTAAAATAGCACTGCTCGCATTGCACTTAATCCACTTGCCAAAAGGTGGTGCTTCAAGCACTGCACGGCGGTGTACTGACTGCTGTTTGTACGGAGATAACGGGACGGCACAAAACTCGAGGAGTACTACCTCTGCAGCTTGGTTCGTTGTCGTCTAGAACATTTCACATTCATTGTCTCTAGTTTACAAACGGGAATAATGAATGCATTTAAGGGTAGGGTCTGGGCAGGCGATACGATTTTTAATGCATTCTGCAGCATCACACTAAAGGACACTGGTGGCAGCATATGTATAATGAAGCAGTTGCAGTAATGAATAATGTATTGTTGCAGGTTAGATTAGTTTTGCAACACTTTGTTTACAGGCAAAGGTGAGGGAATTTATGGTGTTAAGTTCTGTGAAATAGTGTTTTGTCATGGTGGGTCTTTCTGTTGCAATCTCTTGCTTCACCTGTAATAACATATTACAGGTGAAGCTAGAGATTGTAATAGAGACCCACCATGAGTTGATCATTACATCAACTTGTACTAATGTTATAACATTAGTGTAAGTTGATGTAATCTTTAACAATACATTGTGAGGAATGAGAAGACTGTACCAGTGGCACGTACTGACAGCAAAATATTTTTTCTATCTATTACTCATATTACAGATTGTTTTTAAGAGTGATGATGCAAAACTTGGAGCAAAAATACATTTATCATATTTTAAGATGTTTCTCGTACGTCACGAGTGCTAGAATTGCAATTGGTCATACATCACAGGTTATGCCTCTTTCATCATGGCAAAAGTTGTGGAGGTCGTAACGGTCAAGAATAGAAGACTAAAGAAAGCATGGATTTCTGATGGAAGCTTCTTGTAAGCTAGGATTAGCACCAACATGCGGCTGACTTTCAGTACTAATGCCTGTGCTGAAATGTCTACATATTTAATACCTCAGGCACTTGATTGTCACTGGATATGCACATACTTTTGTTCTGGCATGCCAACAATAAATGAGTATTCGTGCGTCATGGCAAAATAGGTATATGCATGGCTCCTTTCTTGTGCACCGTGTATTAAAGATGTGGGAAGTTGAAAAGGAGTATGGCTACATTTAATTGCTGGAAATGAATGCACATTCACCATAGTACAGAGAAAGCACGCAGAATGTGTGTGAATGAATGAGGCAGTATGTCGAGTTGAGTGGAAATGTTCACACCGCTAGTCGAAAAGTGTACTACGACACCTGTCGTCCAGCATCACAATGGGGAACAAGTGTGACCGAGCTTAATAAAAAGACATTTCTACTGTGTCGAAATGTTCATTTCTTGTTGCATCACAGAGTACTGTGAAGTCGTTGCTACATTCACGGTTCACCAGCTATAATTCGTACATTGTCATTGTCGTATGAAGGGTTATGCGTTAGTAAAAAAGGGGGGGAGGGGGGGTACTTATAAGTCTCTGCTGAAGTACATCCAAAAACTGCGAACGAACGTAGTTTGTGAATAAGAACGCTACCCTCAACCACGTACCCCTACCCCTTTTGGCTAAAGCCCCTGAACACCCATAGAGTAAATTACTGTATATGCTTCCTGCAGGAGCAAGGGTAACACATACAGTAACTCTAAACCGCAGGATTTCTCACTGTCCCATGTGTACTCTGCGTCACTGGTTCCCTGCAGCAGAGCCAAAGCTACGCTACAATCGAGCGCAGAATTCTTCCGAAACGAGATGAAGTGCCATTGGTCGGACGCGCACCTGGGAGCTATACTGCAATAGTGGTCCCATTTCATCATCCTCCTTCCAGAGCCTGCCACTGCAGCACCCGCCATTGGTACATGACAAGCCGTGGGAGAGTACGTTTACCACGTGTTCGCCCTCAAGAGACCTGTAGCTTTGTTTCAGAAGTTCCGTGCAGCACTGCGGAAGCTACAGCCCTCTTCGGCCAATCCGGAGGGAGAATGCAAGTTAGACGTGTCCTTCCGCGGCTTGTCACCTGCCAATGGCGGGCTCTGCAGTGGGAGCTGCAGTGCGTGTCCGAACAATGGCATTTCGTCTCGCTTCGGAAGAATTCCGAGTTCGATGGCCTCGTAGCCTTGGCTCTGCTGCACGGAACTCCTGAAACAGACCATAGCGGCAAAATTGTCGAGGCTTTGCGCTTAGTTTTATTTTTACTGGTACGTCTCGAATGTGCGCCCGAAGAGAGAGCGCACGTGTGTGTCGAATGTTCCAATGCAGCTTAGGCCCAACATATCGTTTGTCACATTCCAACAACATCGCGCTACTTCAACGTTCCGTAAACATTGCCTTATGTTGCCCAATGTTGCGCAACATAGGACAACATTGTCAACGTCGTCACAACATTAGAGCAACAATGTGTGCTACTAGGGATGGTATTACCGAAGTTTCTAAATATCGGTTGTAATGTACATACATACATGAATAAATATGTTGACATCCAAGCTGCGTATTCTTGCAAGAATTCCGGCATTGGCTATGGCGCTCTGCTGGTGATCCGAAAGTCGCGGGATCGAATCCCGGCCGCGGCGGCTGTTATGACGCGAGGGTAACAACGGTTTCGTTCAAAGCTGTTATCTGCGATCGGCAGAACTTTCGAGGTTGTTCCGTCACGTAGGAAGGCCGAGTAACTCTGAATAAATTTAACGTTCCTTGGCCATTTGGGTCTTGTAGCATATACGCGTACGTGTAAGATTCTGTAGGTGGCTTAACTGTATTTTTACTTTTTTGGTTCTTTTTCATTTAAGGTGAATGATTTCACGCGACACCCAAGCCGCCCTCTGTTAATGTGATCCGGTTCTGTGCTGGGCGTACGCCTCGTGTCCAGTTATTTCCAGTACAAATGGTCTTGGTTCCAGTAGGTTCTCAGTTGGCCTCTAACTGGAACAATTACTTCCATGACTGGGACTAAAGCCCCTCCATGCGTTAGTAGCGGCAGTAGACGCGATGGAGGGCTTTAACTGGGACCAGTTGGTCAGTAACTGGGACCATGCAGTTTGTTTCCAAATGGAACCAGTTGATCCCAGCTGATGCCGGTTGAAACCAGTTAGATTCCCAGATGCACATTTTCATTAGGGGCACGTCCTTTGCCTTCGGCAGAGGAAACAACGCTATTTTCTGCGGCCCTTGCGGGAGCACGGCTCAGCGTCCGTGGGGGTGGAGAAAGGGAGTAAAAGAGTGCTTCGGAAATTTTGACCACCTAACGCGCGGAGTATATGTGGAGTATAATTACTCCCCACACATGACAGATGTCATGGTTTAACGCAGGAGATGTCCGGCCAAAGTATATTTCATATCATTTGTCAGAAAGATATGCAGCGTTATTTCTGTCTTGTATGTGTGTTGTGCAGATGGACAGTACACATATTTGAGCCAAAACGTTTGATAAATGTGCTTGTCATTATCTACCCAAGAAGTTGACTTGGCTGCTTTGAGTTCCGAGGTGGCCTCTGACGGGCGCTGTATACAGTTCCGGTCAAAGTGCATCATGCGATAGTTGTGGTGGGAAAAACAATCCGACCCATAGCTCTCAAAAGCAGCGCTCTTGTGCCGAGTGCGAGCATGCAGATATCTTATCCTGACCTTTTCAGGGAAAATTCCTCCGCAGGATCGTTCGAACGACTCATGCTGTATTTGAGATTACCGCGCCATGACGCTGCATGGCACATTGCAGATGTCGTCGAATGAGTCATTGCTATCACGCTCTGCATGTGGGTGGTGAGCCTCCAAGATTTCTCTGCGTTATCTCGGTTCTCGCGCACTCAGCGGTGATACCAGAACTATTTTTCGGAGGGGGTGGGAGGGCGGAAGTTTGGAAACTTTCCGTTTGCACTGCCCAGCGCGTCGCCCGGCAGCACGATGGGTTCTTACTTCACAAGGAGGTTTAAAGTTAAATTTTCTGAAGTGGAGATTTTGTGCTATAGGTGAAGCCGGCGGCCGCCATCTTACATCCAATCGATTAACAGCATCCAAATAGCATAAAATAAAAAGCGTTTTCCTCACGCTTCTTAACCCCTTCAAAGCGGTCAGCTATGCTAGACAGACACTGCTTCATGTGCCTCTTTGTGCTACGGTTGCTGGGGTGAAACTTGACCATCGCGAAAATTTGTGTGCAATATCGTGGCGTTGATACTCGGTCAATGGTACTTTACTGATCCAAAACAATGCGCTTTTACATTACAATTAGTCTAGAGCTTACTTTAGCAGATAAAGAACGCTTGAAATGATACTGGTTTCTGGACACTCTTGCAAGCTTTTAGGGCTGAGCCATAGGCAAACGCCGGCTTCACCCGTCGCGGTAAGGTTCAGCGGGCGTTGGCATTTTTTTTTAAACCTCCCTTTTACTTCATGTTACCCAGCTAGACAAGAAGACTATCGAAGATGTCATCAAGAAGCACTATATGCTGGCTACAGTGTGCATTATTTAGTACACTCCAGCAAAACAGGCCTGTTGGGGGGGGGGGGGGGGGCGATGCCCTATGAAATTTTGGTTGGGGGGTAGTGTCGACAACGTTGTGTAGTGTTAACAACATAAAATTTAAGACTATTACTAACGTTGCATTTAAGAAGTCACTTAATGTACATGCTGCAATTTTTACCGAAAATAAGTAATGAAAATGGATGTTTCTCAAATAGTCAAGGCCTTCAGCAGTGAGGCCCCCTCGAAAAACATTCCTGGCTACGTGCCCGCCGCAGTTGGGCACGTAGCCAGGACGCGTCTGGCCAGGAACGCATCTGGTCATGAGATATCTCGATCTGACCAGATGCGTTCATTCCTTCATTTTATATTCAAGGCATGCTCTCAGAAGCGGTAACGCACGTACGGCTTCCGGCTTGACAGTCCACACGTGCATTTGACGTAGAGAGAAGCGCGCTCCTACACTTTCTCTTTCTTTTTTAGTAGTTCCCTGCAGCACTGTAGAAGCTACAGGCCTCTTGGACCAATAAGGAAGGCGAACACATCTTACATGAATGCATCTGTCCGCGTGTCGCAGAGCGCCTCCGATCACCCCGATCATTGGCACAAATGTATATCTTCGCAAGGCTGCGTTCGATGGTCGCGCTGCCTTTGCTCAACTGCACGGAACTAGTGAAGCATGGGTGTAGTTGGCATCATTAGGCCTAATTGTTTCACCTGCTGCGGTTATTCCAGGACAAATGCGGCATCACTCCCGTCCCGACATGGGAGACCTGAGCCCGGGTCGCTAATCTGCAGGACGATGAATAAGGTCTTTCCATTCATCCATCCAACGTCGTGTCCGTCATTCATGTTATACGCGCGAAACTTTGTGTGTGAGGGAACACACCTCGAGGGCGCGTTTCTTTCCTATGAAATGGCCTGCTTGTTCACACTTCAACAGCTGTCTTTCAGCAAGCTCAGAGATCATGCACCGCCATGGGAAATTGTGGGACCGACAGTTTTGTGACACCTGCGCATCGAATATCTCTTGCATCCCGTACGCGGTGACCCGATTTCTTCGGCACCGCGGACAGGAGGCAAAGGGAACAATGGATCGTTTTACTGCCATTGACTTAGACGAGTGAAAACGAAAAAGAGAAAAATATGTCCAGGCTAGCATTTATACCAGAGCACGGCCTTTCAAGGTAGTAGTGGTTTGTTTATTCGTTAAGTATGTACACAAAAGGTGGGAAGAAATTGAAAGTTATTACTGGAGGCCACACTGACTTATCAGCTCAAACAGCTGACACCTGAACCGCGGCCTCCACTATAATGGTGGTGGTGGGGGTCAAGGAGTAAGGAATAATTGAGGACATGTAGAGAAGGGGGTAACAGATGCAACCCGCTGTTTTCACGGTGATGATGGTCTTTTTATACGACGACAGCTTCCACGATAGGGCATATCGTGGAAGCTGACCAGACGTCCCGATTTAGGCGGGACATGTCCCAGTTTTGCGGTCGTGGTCCCGCTGTACCACAGCCTGCTTTCCGTCACAGCCACAGCCACAGCCAGCCGGCGCACTGCCGGGACCCTTCTAGAGCGACATCGATCTTTACACTCGGAGACTGAGCGAACTGTGAGGTTTAATGGCGTGTTGTAAGTTATTCTACCCGTCCCAATCTCAGAGTTCATGTGAACGCTTACCAGCTCGCCCACACAGCAGCAGAAAAGGTGTTTTATTCGATGGATGAAATGTGGACTACAGAGAAGGTGCAGATTCATTTCAGCGCACCATACGGACTACACAGTGCTGTTGCTCAAACGGAGCATGTGCGTGGCGTCTGCAGTGTCACGGACACATGAGCAACGATGAAAGACTAATAAGGAAGATTAAGCGATAAGTTCTAAATATACATGCTGGCCACGAAAAATACACGGAGCACAAGAAACAACTGTACACTTCGCAGGAGTTCACGCCTTGCCACGGCTACTGCGCTGGAAAAGGTGACGGTGTCTGGTTGGTAGCGGGCGGTTTCCACAGACGTGATGAAAATGTAGTCCGGAGAAGAAGCTCAACAAACAATCACACGGCACATAAGACGCACTCTTCTCAATGCACTTGTAGCCTGCAGTCCTGTCTTTTTCACGGCGCCTTTCTCATGCAGCGGGCACCCGTTGTAGACACACCGGCGCATTTGCTGACAACCGGTCACAGTGTCCCGTACACTGCTGCCCCACTCCCGCTTCGTCTGGACTGCAGCCATGTCCTCGACGCAAACAGAAGCGGAACAAACACACACAGAAACGCAGCACGACACACTGACGGTCTTCATATTCCTGGTTCTTGAGAAACTCCAGCGTCTTTTAGAAGCCATCCACGTGCAATGCTGCCGCAGTGTTCGATTCGCGCTGCCTTCATGCTCAGGAAAAGCGGCACTCACTCTGGACGAGACAAGTGGTGACAACAATACCAACGTCCTTTTTCGAGATGTCTCCTGCGATCTGTGAGAACGCGGGCAGTACGCGCACCCCACGGCTTTCTCTCCCTGGAAAGTGGCGCCAAGCTACTGCTCGGTCGCCCTCCACAACCTCTTTAGGGGCATGGAGGTCTTAGCCGACCGTGACAGTGGGTTTTGTTAACAAGCCTTTGGTGGCAAGTTGCAAAACCTGCTTGATAGCTTTCCTGCAATGTGGAAATTCATGCATAACGGCGGCTACAATGCGTGTCCCCGGCCACTAAACACACCTGCAAGTATAGTCCTCTCCTCTTTCAAGCACGTTAGGGCCATTACATACATTGTGTTGAGAGCTACTTCAAGAACGCGTCAGAGGCTTTCATAGAAGCTGAACATCCCGCTCTACTTGAACACGTGGAAATATGCATGAAACTCTGCATTCCACGTACGTGTACACGAATGACTGCCCTGTAGGAGAGCTTCCTTGTGGGGCTCGCAACCCGCCTCACTCGCACTCGGCAGTGACCTAGTCTGTTATGTGCGCACACATATCATGTGTCATCATTTATGGAATTTGCGCATGTTGTCGTGACGACGTTGTGGAATAAACAGCTGAAACGGCGCACTAAGTTAAAAGGTTGCGCGAGTTGGTAATTTTCTATCGTACCGTTTGGTATAAAGCAGCCGCGCTTTAACGAAGACGCAAGAAGGCATAAACAAGTAAGGGCCTCGTCTCTGTGTCTTTCTTATGTCTTCGTTAAAGTAAGGCTGCTTCACCAAACGGTGCACGTTTCGTGTCAAATATCCTTTCAGTGCACTTTCATACAGAGAGGTGAGAAGAACGACCAAAAAGTGTCAACTGTAGCGAGGCGTGGCCCTCAGCCAAATATAAAGCTTGATGAAACGGTTAATGCACGAAGAACGAACGTTTTGAAAATAGCGCGCAAACTGTTCTGTGTATGATTCTCTCAGAGGCCACATTGTAAGTCATAGCGTGTATTCTACTGCAGTTGTCAGGTGGCGCCACCATCAAACGTCCCAAATGAGGCTGTTTTGTTGAACGCGCGCTAATCCTCCGAAGCATTTCTTGATCCCCCCGCTTATCCCCCCCACCTTCTCCTCACTCCCCCGAAGAGTCGCCCCCGCGTCGACCAATGAGGGAGGAGGATAAACTCACTTCTCAAACCGGGCCGTCAAGGCTCCGCCCCTAAACTGCGCGGGGAGCAGGGAGTGGGGAGGGTACAAACATCAACCCGGACGTGTTGTGCGGCCCGATCCCCACCGAACAACCACCGACCGCCGAGAGGCCGAGATATTCCTCAGAACAGCCTCAGCGCCGCAGGATTGCGGTGCGGCGCTTCGTTGGTTCGTTGCACGGTGGTTCGGTGGTGTCTTCGCCCTGGTGTAGTGCTCCTTTCTTCGGCCGGTTGTTGTTGTGCGTCGTCCGCTGTCGTGGAGTGTTCTGTCTGTGCTGACGTTGTCGTCTGCTCGCGGGGAAGATCAGCCGGCGGATATTATTACACTGACGTGCGACGCTGCCGCTTCGAGACATGGCCCGGCGGCGGCTCGACACATCAACGACGGCTGTCTGCTGACAGGACGCCGACATGGAGTGTAACAGCCCAGGGAGGCCGCCACTGATCTCGGGGTGGCGGCCCGTGGTGCCAAACTCGTGGGTGCCGTGCGTTGTCTTTCTTCTGCTCGCTCTGGGACAGTGTGTTGTATGCAACGACTCCGGCTGCGACTGGGATGGCAGGTACGTGTATGATCACCTGTTGTCATGTTCTTCGCTTATTGCACACATATCCATTCACCGAGCTCCATTTCTTTTCCCTCTGCAATACATGTATAGAGTTAAGGCGTGCAAAGAATGCCTTAGCTCGGACAGCATCAGTCAGAATTAGGACACTTATCACTACTGCTCAAGTGAATGTCATCGCGACAAGATACGTCATTTCTCAACTTGATTCACAGAGTAGTTATTAAAGATAGCGCAAGATGTCTTCCTTTAAAACTCTGTCTGCAAAATTTGAATTGGGAGACGGGGGTTTGTATTTAGTGTCAAGTGCATTTTGGATAATGCATGAAGTTATAACTTATGCTGTGGTCTTGCACGTGATACGTAGTACTGGGGTACGGTTGCACTTTCTTACGCTGTACAGTATCGGTGCGAGACGTCCAATCAGATCGCCGAGTAGCTGTGGCGTCACCGAACGCTTAAGACCGCGGGTTATTCTCGGGACGGCATGGGACGACAATGACGCCTGTGATGTTCCGTGCAGGGAATTTTCCCTTTTTCAGGGAATTTTCGACCGTCATTTTGGACGAAAGGGAAAAAGGGAATCTTCGCAATATTGCAGGGAATTTTGGAGGTGAAGACATATCCTTATAATGTTCGAAACACTTCTGTTATGGGGCACTTTCGGTTCGTACTCGGTTGGCAGTTTTCGGTTTCTTCAATCGTTCCCGTCGCGTGTAGCATGGAAAATCATAGCGTTTTAAGATTCGTTCCTGTTACACGGAGCGTATTTTTGTCTACTCCGGGTGGTACGCTCGAAATCCACGTATGCGCTATGTAATTACAGCACATGAGCTCCGAGATTGTCGATCGCCAACGTAGCACACCCGAGTGGAAGCCATTATTCTTTCATCAAAAGTTGGCAATTATGTGTGCGACAAGCCAGAAGCTTTCAGTAACAAAAACAATAATAATAGCACACTTCTCGTTTTATAGAGCTGCCGTGTGTACACAAACGACTATGTACGGCATTTCTTCCGCATCGCATACCGCTTAAAGTCAGTTCGAAGGTAGCTTCCGCGTAGTATGAAAAGCCAATCTCGGAGGCAATGGTTTATCAAAAGGACAGACATGGTTATGTTGGTACATGGTTTATGTTGCGCAGGAGCACAAGTGCGAAAAGAGAGAACGATAGCAAGAGCCGGAAACATGTCAAACACGCATATATGTATATATATTTGTGCAGGGAAATATGCGGGGATTTTTAGCGATGCAGGGAAAAATGCCTGAAATCGGAAATTTTCATGCCTCGGGGGAAAGGGAATTCTTCGGCGCAGGACGGAACATCACTGAGTGACGCCATCGTGTCGATTGATTCTGGTATGGTGCTCACATCATCGTTGGCGGAAATGCCATCGTAATGAATGCACTTTCAAGCAACATTCGCAAGTAAATGCAGTGTGTCATCATAGGAGAACCTATACTAGATGGCAACCGGAATACATGGGAAGCCGTTTTGGGTTCCTACAACTGCAAGCATCTAAACCATGAAAACTTCACTTCCTTGTTTAGCACCTCGCAGAAAAGTTTCTCGTTTAACAGTGTCTCACAAACTGTACCATCATTCTTTTCTACACGATCAATTACTCCTTCGCCCACAGCATCGATCATCATCACAAAGTTCCTCATGCAGCACAAAAGATTTTTTAATCCATTTTGGCCTCGTACGTCGAAGGGGTGGAACTGTCTTCCCACCGATGCTGTTACTATTAGTAATAACCAGACGTTTTATGATGCACTGGCTAACATTGTTTAATTAGGATCTTTTACATATTAGTTCACATTGTATAATGAATTTCTGTGTTTTATAAGTTAGCATTGTATAATACGAACTTCAATTTGTGTAAAGTGCTTGTACTGACTACTCCTTGTTCACTTATTTTTCTGCAACCACCCACTCCCCTCTGTAATGTCATTTGGCCCTGAGGGTAAAATAAATAAATAAATTGTGATGGTCGAGTCGCAGCGGTACACATTCCGAGGTTGACAAGCGCTGACGTATCGGCAATCTCTTTTGGGTAGCCTGTAGAGTTCGCGAGGTGCCTGTGGCATTTCATCAAACGGAAACGAGTCTGGCCGTCCAATTCTTGGCGCTGCAATGGAACGTCGTCTTTCTCGCTGTAATGAAGCGCGCCAGCCGACAAACCGGTTATAACGAAACGTGGCCGTCCTTGGTCAGCGCTCGTAATACACGAATCGCGTCGGATCGGAGCTATGTACCACCGGTTAGCTTCCTCCGGTTTGATTGCATAACATCCACCTACTATAAGTAACGCTAAGCACGCATTTGTGGCAGTCGAGACGATCTTTCCTCCTCAACGTAATTGCCATTTCTTTCGTGAAAAGAAAAAGTCAGGCGTGACACCTCAGTACTTTTTTTTTTAATTTCGCGCCAAAAGTTGCGATGTTGACAATGGCGATGTGACGTCACAACATTTCACCGTGCTTTAAGCTTAACATTTTAAAGCTTTTTCTGTGTGTGTGCAGCGGTAGCCGCCGGCTTAATTTGTGTACATGTTCCTCCAAAGCAGTCCGAAGTCCACGCCATATCTACCGAACGTCATTGAAAGTTAGACAATTCCAATTTGGGCTCGCGCCATTTCGTTCTTATTGTTGTCGTTGTTACTTCCTTTGTAGGAAGCAGCCTCTCATGATAAACGTACCAGCGCAATACATTGTCTTAATCACCTTGCCTTGTACTTGTACCTGCATTCGCGTTACTGTAGTTTTCAGAAAGTAGCGCTAATTTCTTGGGATACATAACTATGTTCTCTAATGACTAGCTGTTCATAACTTATTTAGCATTAAATTCTCCTATGAGTACACTGTGACGTAAGGCTTAGTAAGAGGGGCTGTTTTCTGCAACAAAGCTTCCGCCGTTCCCTGAAAGTGTTGTTCCGATTCGGTTGTATTGTTCCCGTTTCCGTGTTACTCATCCATTGTGCCGCTGAAGCATGAAGTTACCGAGAAGATCGCTTCCGTTTTCCTAGCATAGTTCCACACCACGTTAAACTTCAAACCGTTCTTCAATTACTGAGGGCGACTTGTCAAACACGATGCGCCTACTTATATAGAAAACTGTCGAACAGCGCGACGACTTGGGAGTTGGAAAGAAAAACAAAAATCTACGGAAGATTGAAGATGCTGTCGAACGCAGGGACGAAAGACGACACCTTTGTTTTGCAGAGGTGCTCAGTGAAGCGTCGTACAACACTGTCGTGTCATTTTGCACTTGGTGTAAATGACCGCCTACCTTTGTTCCGGCAGTTCCGCGCAGCACTGTGGATACCTTACGGGCGTCTTCGACCCATCAGGAGGGCGAACGCCAAGTGTGTCCTTCCGCGCATGCAACGGTTGGTGCACCTCCGAACCACGGCCTCCGAGATTGCGCGTCGGCACGTTTATCTCGGAGGCCGTGTCGGATACCGGAACTACATGTCGCTTCGCAAGAATATGGGCTCTCTGGCCGCGTATCCTAGGACTATGCTGCACGGAACTACTGCAACTGAGTATGCGGCACGGAGCGTTGTAGCAACCACTCGTCACAGCGGTCTCCTTTCCTTGCTATTGTCGTTTCACCCTGAAAGCGAACACGGTAGTCCTTCCGCCTCCCTTGAACGAACTAGACGCATACGGAACACAAACAATGCTGTAACGTGCCTGTCGTTATTAGGGAGTTTTATCAGCGGCTAATTACCTTACGGTAACTGCGGTAAGGCCGTACCGTCGTAGTTGGCACGTAGAAAATTGAGGTCCTGAGGGCTTTACCAGCAAGTTTTATCATCTCACGACGTTTCCGTACTCGCCGTACTCGCCGCGTGCCGACCATGACGGTACGGCATTACCGTCATTACCGTACGGTAAGCCGGCGCTGCTAAAACTCCCGATTAAGAACTAAACGACATTAGGTAGATTTAGTATTGCGGAAAATTTTTGCGTTAGCGCTTGCGAGTCACGCTCGCTAAATTTTTGCGGAGTGCTATTCGATAGCGTTCCATAGCTCTTTAGTATAGCGCGAGACGACGACGCGCCGCAAAACGCAAGGCACGCAAACCTTCGCTGCGCCATCTAAACGCGAACAGTGAAAGCGTCAAAACCGTCGGCCGTTGTTAGTAACTTAAAAAGCAACGCAAGCGCAAAAGGATTTATTAAAAAGAACATCGTGCAATAATAATTGCACAAGTGTTGCTGTAGTGTGACGAGGCAGAGTTTCGCTTTCGTTGTTCATGTGTAATGTGGTCAAAATAGAATCCACAGCGAAAAGATTGTTGTCTTGTCGAAGCGAAAACCAGCAACACGATTTATTGTGAATCAGCTAGTCCCACAACGCAGCAAGACGACACGATAGATGCGAAACGGGCAGCCGTCAGTTGTAGGCTGGTTGTAGGGAGCCGCCATGTTCTTCGCGCTAAACAAACTTAGCGAGCGTTTTGCGTCTCCGCTAAATTCGGAAAATAGCGAGCGATCAATAAACGCAAAGCCGGAATAGCGTGCGGACGCATGCGCAGTCTGACCCCGCTAAATTTTAGCGTTTAGCGGGGCGCAACTTAAGCTGCACTAAAACTCTCTATTGTACCTATATAGCATGTGTTTGCGTCGGTGATCGCTTCCTCGTTACTGCTTCCTCTTCCAGACATAATTTTCGTGTTCGCTATCATGACATCGTGGCAGCTGGGTTTCTTATCACTTCAGCTTGTGCTTACGAAAGGTTCTCAAATCTCAGTGCCCCTCGCATTTGCAGGCAAAGTTTCACTACATTTGCGTACAGCCTTACACATGAGGAGGCCCATTTCTTATAAAGCCATAAGCACTCCCGCCCTTTCTGGAGAGTCGTGTTTAAGGCCGCTATATAAATGAGCCAACACACGGCAAGAAAAGCCATTACAGTATCACGGAGCGGGGCCTTATCAAGAGCAGCAGGTCGGTTGGTGCAAAATGCAAACGGATGTTGCTCGCGTACAAGGGACGCGATTACATGCTCGTGTCCCGTCCACCGCGCCGTACCGGAGGCGGTGTAAGAAAGACGGGTTAATTATACTGCCGAGGCGGGCACGAGGGGGCTTTCCTACTTTCATTTTGTAACTTCTCTTGCGCGTTCTTTTCAAACGCGGCCCCATGCAGCAACGTCCCAAATGAGCCCGCCGCCCGAACGTGCTCGGCATTTCTGATACGAATCGCGACTGTCCGAATTCCTAATTGAATACTCGCTTCTGTAATCTCGCTAGCTTGCATATATTTGCCGGGCGGGAAGCAGAAGGTGGTGCGCTGCTTTGCAAACGAACTTTACGGCTGTATAGCAGAAGTGTAGCCCAGCTATTCCACTTGAAATTGTGGGGCGTCAAACAGAAGTACAGCAGAAGTGCCCTGCACTGTTTGCCAGACGATTTTTATAGGACGTGACTGCGGTGTGTCGTAATGGGGCACCGGTTTTCTGTAAACCATCGAGTTCTTTTTTTTTTTTTCTTGTCGTTTTCTAGGAACTGGCGGTATATGCGGTTTACGAAATCGGAGCGCGTAGTTAACGCCCAGACCGACGTAATCGAACTGATCTATTAACTGTTTATCGTTTCGAATTCAGTCGTTCCAGCTTGAGCTGAGGAAAAGACGCCGTCCGCCTTGGCGGCGGCCATTGCAAGCGGAAGTCATAAAGACGTCCTTCTTCTTTTTTTTTTTTTTTTGCGTGCGGGTGACTTACAAACAAATAAACATCTTACTGGTTCATTTCTAATACGTAGATTTATCGTTGTGCATTGTTCAACTGTCGGTTAATTATATGATTCCATTTATCCAGCTGCATGGTCAGGGTTCAGGAAGTGGCAAGATCATGGATAGCATACGGGGCCCACCATTATTCCAATCCAGACGGTGTTACAGTGAATTAGAATAGAACTTCTATAGAACACTGTAAAGACGTAAAGTTAATTGGCTTTAGTGTCTTTGTATGCAAGCTGATCTTCGAAAATTTTGATGATATCCTTACCTTGCGGTGCTGAAGACTTCGTGCCTTTGTGGAGAATTCAAAGAAGGTTGCATAGACTGATGTTAAAGGTTGTAATTATAATATTGTGGCCATAGGTTCTCGCGAAATATAATTCCGTCCGTTTTGTTTGCTTCTCTGAGTCGATCGTTATTATTTTTTTTTTTTGCAAGTTGTAACTCGACGCCAGGACTATTCGACATTTATTTGATGACTCTTACACTTACTTTTTTTTAGTGAGTGTGTACCTTTGACCGCACCGTATTCTAAAATCCGCTTTACTAACATTAATAAAAATGGTACATTAAATGTGAACGTTCGTAATGGAGCGCACATCCACACAGCTGGAGATGGTGCCCGATCACTCAGGTGGTTTTCTCTGAGTATTACAACATAAATCTAGAAGGCTACATGCTTTGAGAGCGCGGGATTCATTTACGAGAGCCAGAAATATGTCATGGTCGCCATGCTTCCGACACCACTTGTCACGTGGATAGTTTCGTAGTTTCCAGACGACACGCCCCTAAATCGAGGCAGACGGCGACTGTATAAACAGACGACACACTTCGCTACAAAAAGAGCAGCAGACGACGTTAAAATATACTGCGGTTCGCTTAGTGGAACCCGTTCTTCGAGCGCATTCGGGCGTTTAATTACGTCGCCTTTTTTTAACTTTTTGTAGCGAATAAATTAATGCGGTGGGCGTAGCGATCGAACGCGTTTTATCTATAACTCCACACGCTGCATGGCGCAAGAGGTGGCACGTGCGCGTTTAAGTGACAGTTTCGGAGTTTCCAGACGACGCTATATCCTTAAAAGGAAAAAAGAAGAAAGAAAGAGCGTGGCAGACGGCGATTACTGCAGACGACACTTGTTTAGGCATGCAGCAGACGATACGAAAATTGCTGCGACGCAGTTAATGGGAGTCGTTGGAATCGGGCGCATTTTTTCGCCTAATTACCTTGCCTTTTTTCTGCATCTTGCGTTGGGCAAGCAGAATGCCGAACGAGAAAGAAGTAAAACAGAACGGAAAGACAAAAACTAGGGCGTTAAGTAACGAGCCGAGCCGTAGGCCTTGACAGAGCGACGCCGCCGCTGGCAGCAACAGCTCAGGGATCGCAAGATAAGGAACTCGAACGTTCACGGCCACCTACCTGTCCGTCCATGGTCATGCACGGTCTTTAGACGAATTGGCGATGGGCTTATCTGATCTGTACAAAATATTGAACAGGTTCGTATGCAAACCATCTTCACACTGATTTCAATTTCCCGGTAGCCTTAATACTCCCCCGAGAAAAAATAAAATAAAAAACAGCAACGAAATCTTAATCACCGCCATTCGACCGAGATAGCTACATATCTGAATTTCAGAGCTAGGCTTAGTTGACGAAGATGCGATACAGACTTTAAAGGGAAGCTAAAGGGAAAAGCGATTTTCGCTCGTATACTGGTAAATAACCTGTTCACACGTGACCAAATGCGCCGATCTTTCGAGACGACGCTCGGTAATCAAGTAAGGGTGGCGGAGACAGTAAGCGTAGGGGAAAACAGTAACGATGAGTTGGCAACAGGTAGTTCAAAGAAAGTTAGGGCAGCAATCTACTCACGAACACAGTGGGGAATTAAAATCATCGTTATCAGACATTAACGCAGCCGACTATGTAACTATAGTCGAATACAAGTCAACTCTGCGGTGAAGACCCTCCCACTCCCTTATAACCGCCAGCCACTGTACCTCCGATAAGCCTCAAATAGTTCCTCCTTTGAACTTTCCATGTTACGGAAATAAAGCGAGGGTGGCAACAATAATGGATAGATGCAAAAATGTTTATGTCTTCATTCGTTTATTAGAGTGGAACATGGAATGACAATTCTTTAATGAGCTGAAATCAAGCGCTTGCAATGCGAAAACCCGGCGCGCAGCAATCTCCGCCATCCGAGTTTTCCAACTCAGTTCAGTGAAGTTTCACGGAAGCGAAATGAACTGTACCGTGACGTTCTGCAGATGCGAATGCTGACACTCCATACATTTGTCCATGCTTCCCGAGCGCATCATGGCTTACACCGATGAAAAAGACTCGAGAACAGCAGACGCTCCGCATGTGCCGAAGGCATAAACACGGCGCCATATTGAAAAGGTCGCATGACGACGACTTTGCTTGCTTCTGTGATTGGCTGGCGGAGTAACACAGACGCGCGTGGTCCATCGGCCCTTGTTGCCAGTTGTATCCTACTATAGTGTTCTTTTCTCCTCTGTCGAGCCCCTTTAAAGTTTAAACAGACAGACACTAAATAGCAATGCGATTTTTATTGTGTTACTGAATTACCGTTTCACAATACCAAGAGCACCACTCTTGCTGCAAGAGAACGCTTAGCAAGCGAGAAAACGCACAATACGAAACTACAGGTGGCGATGCCGCCTTCACGTTTCCGCACCAACTTGCGTGACGTCATACATTTTTGAAGGCGTCTTCTTTTTGGAGCACAACTTTGTTTTTCCTTTAGAAATCAACCACGTTGTGTTGTAGGGGAGCCAGAGCCTTAGCGTAGCAAGTTTCACCAAATTCAATTGAGCCAATGGGGCCGAAATACGAAGAAGGTACTTTGAAATCCGTGACGTCACGCTTACCTTCGGGTGTCATCGGTTTCGGCGCGAAATTCAAAAATGAAACTTTAACTTTCGTTTTCTCTCACAGGACTGAACCTATGGTAACGAAATAAACGGACATTGGACGTCTCAAATAATGATCTATCGGCTTCAGCTGATCAGCTGTTTCTCTTTTAGGTGTCCCCTTAAAGTCTAAAGGAGTTCCCGGTGCGCAGAATTAATCCCCGCCCTATCGTGCCTCGTAAACACGTCGGGGTTTTTGGACAGGTGACACTCCGTGACTTATTTATTGTTGTTTTTCTTCCTTTTTCATCGGAGGTCGATGTCGAACGGTTTCGGGCTGACGACCGGTGCCAGCAAGCGCGCGTGCCGAAGGGCAGAAAAGCGTGACGGAATGCGTACCGGGCGTGTGATGCAATGCTTGAGTTGCCCCCGAGGTGGACACCTGTAGGGTCGCCAACGACCGTGTAAAAAGAGATGTCCAAGGCTGTCGCGATCAGTCCCCCCCCCCCCCCCTCTTTTTTTTCCCCCTTTGCTCTTCGTACGTGGTACCGCCGCATCTCGCGAACGCGGTCCTGCTTGTTATTTCTTTTTTCTTGTCTTTTTTTTTCGAGTGAAGCTTGTTATGAGTACAGATTTCGGTGGCGCTGTCGCAAGGAAAAAGTAAAGTTAAAAGAAAAAAAAAGTAAGCTGGAAAATTTGCCGGTGCTGGGGTTTGAACCCAGACCCTCATTCGCCGGAGGCAGGTGTCGTTAAGTGTTAACCACTAGACTTTATTTATCCTTTATTACAGCGACGAAAAAAACGTTGCTGGACACAAGCATCTGGAAAATCAGTAGTGAGGCATATTCAAACACATATCAAAGATGCAAAACCGGTCAAGACTGTCACGAGAGCTCTCGAACGAATTAGAGGTATTTGTTCTTGGAAGGTATTCCTTGTTTTTCGCGGTGGTTCGGCATGCCGATTTATCGTTCTTGCTCTTCAGAGAGTATGCAGGCCAATGAGAAAGATTAGATCACACGGTAAGGTTTCGTATTTTGTCACGTGAAGGTACCGCATGTTTGTAGGGGTAATATTTAAGTCCTTTTTTTCGATGTGTGCTGCAGAACATCTATACTAGACTATAGTTCAGTCTATAGTAAAATAAAGGGGAGAAAAAGTGGGTGTGCATACACAACCACTTTTTTTTTCTTTATTTCCCTATAGACTACACACTCGCGCGAACATATGTGACATAAAGCCTCTCTGAGCGAATGCATTGGATATACGGCTTTCCTTCCACTCTTTGATTTCATTTCTTTATTTCTGTACATTTATTTCTTTCTGTTTCTTATTGGCTTTTGGCCCATCCCCGTTCCCTTACTTGCACGGGTGATTAAAATAAAGAAAATGATTAAAATATTCAAATGCCGAGTAGAACTGTATTATACGAGTGTACGTAGTATTTTATGTAGTGACTCATGGTCTTAGCAGTTTTCTCTTTCTTGCTTGTTTGCTTATTTCGTGTTCTTCCTGTACACTCCCTTGACAAGCAATTTGCTTGGCCCACCCAAGAAGTCGTCTGCTACAGCGCACGTCTGCTCCCCAGAGGCCTGCGTTGGCGCCGCTGTCGCCATTGCGCTATATTGCGCGACCTTGTTTCGTCTGCCAGAGGCGAGAAATAAAAATGAAAAGAGACGCGTACTGGCAAAGCGCGCAAGTGTATACGCCTGCATAATGTGGTTACTAAAGTTGCCGGCATTTCCTGTCGCGCCCGCGTGCCCGTCCCCTTCTGTCTCTCTTTTTTCTTCCCGACACATCACACTGCGCTAACCAATCTCCCTTCTTCTGCCGAGCTGCAAGTGTCGTCTGCTCGCGCGATCTGGTTGCATGACACATGCGCGTACGCGCGCCTTTTGTGCATGGTGTGCAGACGACACGACTAGCGAAGGGACGCGAGAGTGAGAGGGAGAGAGAGGATGAAACAATTGGTAACAGGACGCGCTCGTGAAACTACAAACAAGCACGCGCGAGCGACAACTTCCTCGCCTCTATAAGCAGCGACATCCCGTTTGCTTAATAACACTCCCGTACACACGATATGTAGCTGTCAGGAGGAGCAGACGACGCGATATACAGTTCGCGAAGCAAGGTTGCAGACGTACTGTACGAATATTCTCAGTGTTCCAATAGCAGATGACATGACATATCCAGAAGTGAGGTTGCAGACGAGACTGCAGCAAATACGCACATCTTAGTGCCGCAGCAGCTGATGACACATTTCCAGAAGTGAGGTTGCAAACGATACTGCAGGCCGTTAGTTAAGCACGACGCGTTACGCGCAGTCCAGCAACTATATATATGTCTGTATAGGTGCACCGAGGAAAATAAATCGCCCTGGCGGAGTTGCAGGGCCAAGTATTGCCATGTACACACATATAAGGATGATGAAACTACAAGCACGCGCGCGCGCTGCAGCTTGCTCACGATTGCAAGGTATCGCTTGCCCTAATAATATGGCGGCCGACGATCTCCGATGCAGACGTTACAAGAAACCAGACGACAAGATGCGTGTTTGTGCAGTGGGGTTACGGACGGACTGCTATATACGTTGCTCCATTAGCAGATACGGTCCTGCAGTGATACACATGAGTGGCGAGGTATATATAGGGGCCGCAGCCCGCATAAGTATACAGAGCTATTGCAGTGCGCATAGAACAATGATGGTTGCAGCGCAGTTGTCCACACTGAGCGGGGGACGTTCATTATGTAAATGCCCTCGTGCGCCCTGTTCTGACTTCGCCGAACTGCAATAAACGGCCCCTTGTGGACACAGGGAGGGCTCATTCGTCCGGCAACCGCGGTTGCAATTGCGAACGCTCATCCGTATACAGAGCGTCGTGTCCGACTCGGTCTCTGTTATCATTTCGGTGCGCATTTATAATCTCCTCCCACGAGATCCCGCGCATGCTATATTCAGGAACATCAAAACACTCCCCACCCGATGTCCTTCCTTCTGTGTACCAGCAGACGACGTGACTTGTGTGTGCATACGTGTCGTCTGTTATACGAAAGCAGACGACCTCTGCAGTTGCGTGATGCCGTTCATTTATCTCTCTATCTATAGTACACTGTAAACAACAGAGGAGAGTGACCGTATAGAACGGCGGACATGCTTAAACTTGTCACGGTGAAATCATTTCTCTTGTTACGGCCCAGCGAAGACGGAGAGAGGGGCAAGTATTTTAAATGTGAAAGTACGGGTATACAAAACGAAAACAGGTGCGCGTCTTTTTTTACGGGGCGGAGTGAGGTCGGCCATGCTACGTCATGCGTTGAGCGATTTGTTCAGTCTCGTCTTGCGTGCGTGACTCAGGTAATTGCAGTGCGCGACGCTAGAAGTCGCCCCGCAGAACGGTCAAGTCTCTGCGTCAGCTAGGCCTATACCCCAGGTGCAAGCTCATCAAGAATTCGAGAATTCGTACAGCTCACAGAATAATAACAGTACTCCTCGGAAAAGAGGCCGGTTCGCTCCGTTGTATAAGAAAAAGAAGTATCTCTTCTTTTTTCAGTCTTGAAACTCGTCGTTTCGCTCGGTTGGTTTTGGCGACCTATTGAGGAAAACAGATGTCCGCTGATATAGAATCCGATTTGAAGTCGTCGAAGTGACCCGACTAAGATTTGCCGACTGATGAGTGACCTTTCGAATGCAGTGACTGTTCACGGCTGCATATTCGCAGCCGGTGATGATGCGCAGCAGGCGATAAAACTTGCATGGGCGCTGTGTTTGCCTTCTGTTCCTGTCCCCTTGTTATTCTGTTCTAAAATTCAAGGCGCTATTACGTGTAGTCACGACCCTACGAGGGTTCGTATTCTGAAGAGTAATAGAACTGCGCTTTTAGGATGAGGGGAATTCCCTGTTGTCGGCACCGCCTTTAGCCGCGATGAGCACTTATAGCGTTCACCTCCAGTTCCACGGGAATGGCTGAGCCGCAAGGGACGAAGCATAAACGTTGTTGAAGCACAATTATACTTGAGCCATATATTTCGCCTGCCCGACCATGTTGGTAATGGGCCGTGGATTTGCGAACGCTTCAGAACGCATACGTGCAAGGCCTTGCGTCGAGGACACTTCCACTGACATAACACCGAGTAGCCACCAAATGCCATAGTTTGACTAGTGAAAAACCAGGCATTTTTTTCTTGCCCAGCCATGTTGGTAATGTTCGGCGAACGCTGTCCATTACCAACATTCATGGATTTGCGCACGCTTGGAACGATTATATGCAAGCGTCGCGATAGAGGACGCCGCCATGTTACAGAGCAGCAAAGCCGCCGCCGTTTGACACAAGTGCGCGCTTGCGAAGAAACTTCGGATACGCTTCTGCGTATGTAACAAGCACGTGAGAAACTGGTAAATAATTAAGACTATGAGCAAACGTGTTTTTGAAACAGGAATAAGGAAACAAGGAAACGGCATGTTTGCGTACATCTTCTGCAACTCGATGGCGAACGGTGGTCTTCGGAGTCTCAGAATACTGACGGCATAAATTGCGAAAGCAAACGTATAGGGCGCCTTGCCGTCAGTATTGCCCGATGCCTCGGGGCCTCTTGAGAAGCACAGCTGCACGTAATCAGCCTTGATAGCGCTCTTCTCAGAGGCAGATAGGAGGCCGCGCTGATACCAGGCTTCCGGTCGTAGCAGATCAAGGAGAAAGTGTTTGCGCTCTGGTCACAGCCGGGGTGGTGTATAGAGCGATATATAGCTCCTTCGGAGGAAATGCGATGTATTTCGTGATGACTGCGACTTTTATTGAGCAGATATTTGTTTGCGGGGTCACTATCAAAAAAGAAAAGTAAATTTGATTATAGTCAGTGTTCGGCGGGGCACGTAGACATTTCGGCGATCTTTATAGGGAAAATGTTTTAAACATATCTTACTGCTGTCCCGGTGTCATCAAGATTCATCACTGTTTTGACACGTCTCAGTAAAACTTCAGCAATTATTATTACCAGAAGTCAACGTCAGCGTGACGACGCCTAGCGACCGCCGTTGCTAGCGGAACTATCCTCTTATCACAAGTCCTGCTTGTATGCAATTCCCAAAGGCCAGTTCATAATCACATTGGTAACAAAGTTAAAACTTCGCGTCCCTATTGCATGCTGCATACACAATATGGCGCCCGTCAGCCCTAGCGATCTTCACGATATCGTCTGCTCGCCACAATAGGTCAATAGCGCCGTATATGATATCGTGCGCTATGTCCTCATCTGTTTTCAAGCCAGCGGCCAAGGCAAAGAATCGCATTTCACAGACCAGCCCCCCTGCGGCGACTTCGCTGACACTAATAGACGGCAGGTGGACGTTCCGCATGACGTCACCTCAGTGCGCCACTTTCTCTTTCGAAGCACGTATTTCAACCTCGATGAAGACAAGAGGAGAGCTATAAAGGCTTGACGATGGCGGCACGCACTCGGCAGGTCGTGACGGGGTCCCTGCGCGACACGCGACTGACGTGGTGCCTGCCTGCAATGCCACTTTATACTTGTTCTTTTGTCGACGCAAGAGCAGACGCCAGTGGCCGACAAAGGAGCAGACGACCACTTAAGCATACACTGTTGGTTCTTCCTTTCACCCTGGACACCATTAAAAGGGCTGACACGACCGCGGCTAAAATAAAGTATCAAGAGCAGCGACAAACAAAACACGCATTTTTTTTTCGGTCGCAGGAACCGGTCCTTCGGCAATGTAGCGGCCGTCGCAACAGCGTCCGCGCCGCCTTGTTTGCTTCTTTCTTGGGACTCAGGCTGATCTAGTAGTCGACACCGGAGGGACAAGCAGACGAGAGTGTTGCAGACGACGGCACCGCGGCGGCGGCGGCGGTCGTTTTCTTACGCAACCGGCCAATCAGGCGCCGCGCGTGGCAGACGTGCGTCGCCGCCGCCATCTTTGGTACCTCGACGACGGCAATTAGGCATAGCAGCCAGGGAAGACGGGCCGGGCCTGCCGCATGAAGTACGAGGCGATTGTGCGCGTGTGCATGCGAGAGAGAGGGAATGATTCTCATGTAATAAAAAGGCACAAGAAAACCCGTTCCGGGTGTCTTCCTTCCTATAAGAACCCTCCGAGCCCTCGTCTTTTCTGTGTTTTGTGAGGTGACGCGTGCGGGGAATTTGCAGGGCGTCGCGCAAGCGTTCAATTAGCGTTGCGCCAGCGTCGCGCGCTCGCTCGTTTATTATAATTTTTTTTTTCAATTGCTTGCCGGTAGCGTCCGCAATGTTGGTCTTGGCTTGATCAGAGGTCGGGCGCCTCCTTGCAACGGCACTTCGCGCGGCCTTGGCGTTTTATTGGCTCACTTTATATTGGCCGTGCGTGTGTGTTAGTGTGAGCCAGCCAGAAGCGAGTCAAGCTTAAGGCAAGGTCGTGTTTCTTTACAAGACGCCTATATAACGGGTTGTTGAACGTCTCACGCTCGAGCTCTACAAACCCCCCTTCCCCCACTCTCTTTCTTTTTCCTCTTCCCCACATCTCGCTTCTAATTACGGAAGCGTGCGGGTGGCGGCATGATATCGCGTTGGCGAGAGCTTTGCGCGCGTCTTGAAGGCGCCACTTCTCAGAACAGCCTTCTTGGAAAGCGAGAGCACGGCTCGGTACGTAAATACCGTGTCCGGTTCGATTTTATCGGTTGATCGGAGGTGCCAGCTTGGGAGAACGCTGGTAACTACCATCCCATGTGCGCAAGGACTCGTTGTAAGCGCGCTTACGTGGTTGTTACAACGGTACGGTTATTAGGAGGGAACTGTAAGTGATGGTGAGGGCTCGCTATATAAAGAGAAATGTAGTATTGTAGCTCGATGCTGGGAATGTCCTTTGTCTTCGAAGTGGGGGGTTTCGCAGCGCAATTGCAATCAGTGTTTCTGGCTTAAAAGGACGCAGCAGTGAAGCTCCATTTTTCTCGTGTTAATAAATTATGTATATACCTTTCCCGCAAGAGCAAAAAAAAAACACCACACTTGCAAGAAGGCGCTTTGTATAAGCGAGAGAAAACGCGTGAACAAAAAAGGTAGATGTAGTAAAAATAAAGGACCAGTCATGTGCAGCTGTTATTGCCATAAACATTTGTCTCATACCGACGACGGGGAATGAAGCACATTTAATCAGAGCGGGCCGTCCACCATCGCAGACCCTTTTCGTAAACTGTAAAGCTAGCTTCCCTGCAAGGCAGCTTGCCCTACTAATGGCGACAGCTGTCTTTATTTAAATGCAGTCAAAATTCAAGTTGCACGTGCTGCGGTCCATTTTTTTGGTAATGTTTGTATCAGAAGGGCTGCGCCGACATTTTACGCGCCCTATCGCAAGCAAAAGTTGCGCTTGCACACGATGTTTGCGGGATTGCCAGTGCCGCCATTAGTAGGGCAAGCTGCACTGCAGGGAAGCTAGCTTTACATTTTATGAAAAGGGTCTCACAACGCCACCCTGTCCACAGACAGGGTCTTCCACAGCGCTATTGCAGACGGGCTAGATAGATTGATGAAAATTGATGTGTGATATAGACGGTTCATTGTTTACAGGAAGCCGTGGGACATACACCAGACATGTATGATCCTCTGCTGCGACGACTAACTTCGTCTTATCTCTCGTTCCTTCCAGCGGTCTTAGGCCCTCGGACGCCTCAGTCTCGAGGTCGTCGCAACGCTTGCTCATGTCGCGGACCGTGGTGCCGGTGTACCTGCGCTGCGACCAGGGTCGGGTCACGTGGAAGTACCCTCGGGGAGCCCTGCGCGTCCTGCTCCGCCTAGGCGGAACCGGAAGCGGGGGCGCCCGGGACTTCCGGGCCTGCGTCAAGATCGACGCCAACTCGACGGGCGCAGCGGTACACTTAGAGGGCCACCGCAAGCTCATACCTATACACAAGGTGAGTTCTGCTATGCTCACGCTTGGCGGGGACATGTTCATTTTTCTTTTAGGGGCGAAGCTCCTTAGGGTGTGGGTCTGTCCCTCCTCTGTATGTATGTAGCCACCTCTAGTGACAGGGACAGACCCACACCCTAAGGAGCTTCGCCCCTAAAAAGCCGTAGTGAATGGCTCCTGGCTCCGGAAATTTTGATCACCTTTGGTTCTTTAACGTGCGCTGACAACGCACTGTATACACGTTAAAGAACCCCAGGTGGTCAAAATTCCCGGAGCCTTTCTCTCGATCTTTCCATCTCCCTCAACAGCAGAGTTAAGCACTATGCACAAGGCGTTGTCTATAGAACGCTGACGTCAGCTGTGCGCTGCTCTTCCGCAGGGCCAATCAGCGCCGCGTGAAGCAGACGACGACGGCGAAGTGCGTCGCTGCTTCACTTCTTACAAGGGCCAGGCGGCACTCTTTCTCGAGGCAACGCCCGAGGCCAATCACCTGCTGAGCAGGGACACCTTTCGACTGTGGTACCACCTCACGCCAGTGATGTCACAGCGGGACCTGGACGACGAACTGGCCGGTGAGTGCTCGAACGCCGATTTTTTTGTGGAGCGTCTACCTTTGCATGCGACGTCCCTGTGTTGCTTTTCCGCTTCAACCGACGTCCACCTCGGGAACGACAACATGCTGAGTGAGGATCAACTATGAGAACAACAGTTAATCCGGGGTTTATTTACATTAATAGGGGGATTAGCAGCGCCGGCTTACCGTACGGTAACGACGTCAAACGCCGTACCGTCGTGGTCGCCATGCGGGTGTTTTGAGACGGAATGACCTGTACTATAGATGCTCAGTGAGTAGGGTAACGTCATCAGACGATTACGCTTCCTCTTGAAGTTCTCGCAAGCTAAATTTTCTGCTTACCAACTACGACGGCACGGCATTACTCCGGCGCTTATCTTACCGGGAGACTTGTTTCATCGTTACTTGGGACTTGCAAGAGCAGTTTGTCTTTCGTGTCGCGCTTTTCACGCTTTTTGTTACTTGGGTTCCTCCCACGTCAGTTACTGAAACGTGGAAAGAGGGAGAGGAAATCAGGTGTCATGAGACTATATGCTCAAGCCCCTGATGCCGAGTCGAGTCGTTACAATAGCGGGAACGAGAAACAAGTTAGAGAGGCCGCCGTGCCCGAACCACTTTCAGGTGTACCGCCAAGAGGGGGCTGTCTCTTGTCTTCGGCCTATTTAAGGGTTTCCGAGAAGAGATGACCACCATAGACTCGTAAACTACGTATTTTAAAAAAAAATCTGCGGCTCTTCGGCTGAACGCGCAGGTTCCCACGCTTCTTTGACAGAGCATGACCATGAAGAGCGGGCGACTTCCTCCTTCGGGCTTTTCATGCCGAGCATAACGGTATATTGTGATGTAACCCCGGCGGTTTGTGAACGGTGATGTCTTTTGCTGTAGCGCACATGCTCGCATTGTACCAAAACTGGTTTGTGATGGATAGTTATTGGCTAATTTCCACTAATTATGTCTATTGTCCTAATATTGGTACACGTTGGCCAACCGACTGCTAATCTGTGCTGGCTGTCTATATATTGGCAAATGTCGGCTGGTAGTATACCCACCAAGCCAACATCAGCTACCATAAAACTGGCCCTATGGTACTAGTTTTATGGCTAGCACTAGCACTATAGTGCTAGTTTTATTAACAAACGATGGCTTACTATCTGGCTAGTGTCAAAAGACAACGTGGGCTCATGTTGGCTAAATATGGTTTAATGATTGCCCATAACGGCTAGCCATTGGCAAACGTACGTTAATGTTGCCACATGTTGGTTTCATAGTGGTTAGTGTTGGCTGCTCGCTGCCATATAACAGCAACAGTGTCTTCATTTAATCTCATTCCAATGACTGAGTTGTCTGCCAAATCTTTTGACTTCCCTGACGCGCACGGCGCCTTGTCTGCTCGGATGGCTTCTGCGTTCGATGGTGTCGTGTCCCACGGTCGATGCCAAGCCCATTCTGAAAGCAGTTCCGTCTTGTGAACCGCTCTCAAGGAGGCACATTTTTTTTTAATCTCATGGTCAGCGAGTTATGCGATTGCTCGGTGTTGTCACCCGTAAAAAACACGATGAGGCAAATCTTGAGAACGATTGCAACATATGTTGCTGGAACCGTGGGAATTTCGTGGTATGGCGTCTCACGGCAAGTGCCAATGCGCTTGCGCGGTGATGGCGATCGAGTCGCGGAAGGCAGCTGGAAACTGCGCAGGCGCACATACGCAGTTTCCTCGAGAATCTTTACACAGAGCCCCACCACGGTGGTCTAGTGGCTTTGGTACTCGGCTGCTGATCTGAGGGCCGCGGGATCGAATCCCGGCCGCGGCGGCTGCATTTCGATGGAGGCGAAATGTTGAGGCCCGTGTGCTGTGCGATGTCAGTGCACGTTAAAGAACCCCAGGTGGTCGAAATTTCCGGAGCCCTCCGCTAGGGGCGTCTCTCATAATCAGAGCTGGGTTTGGGACGTTAAACCCCACATAACAACAACCTTTACACAGACGTTTCTGGCTTCCGTATTACCATTATCGTGGTGTGTTGCTTCGAACAAGAACGGCTGGAGAGCCGAGAGACTCGGAGGCAGAGCCACAGCGTTTTGAAATTGTTGCCACACCACCGTGCGGGGAAGTTGCACAAATAGTACATCATAGCAAACGAGCAATCACTTTCTGGACTTAAAAGACGCCATGGCAAGTGCTGCGACTCGTTTGCTGCCGTAAATGAGCCATAATGTGAGGAATCAGGCCAGGATAGATGCACTAGTATAAAAAATATCGGCAGCAGAACCTATCTTACCACCTTTGCCTGAGTGTTTCGTTTGTTTCTGCAACATGAACAGCGTCACACTGCTGTTGCCATGCTCACTCGAGCATTCCCAGCGGCCCTTTATTAGAAGACCACGCGTCGAGAAGCTGTACTCAGGCATGGCGGTCAAAAGAGATGGGCTGGAGGTCGCTATCTCTTTTAATACTTCTCAGCTCATCCCATTGCATAGGACTGTTGGTCCCACGTACTGGGCTTTCGATGCGCATTGACACTATAAGGGACCATGTATGTGGACCTTCTTGATGCACATTGATGCTTACACCCTCCCGATTCTTCTGAACGTACTCCGTTGGACAAAAGCATCGCCTACTGCTAGCTTACCTCACTTCCTTGTCGCCGCCGCGCCAATCCATCTATCGCGTGGACGTGAAAATACGTCATCCCTGCAAAATTTCCTTTGCTTCCGCGCACTGGCCGATGTTTCCTCCCTGCAGTCTGGATAGCAGCCTTCGTATCGGCGAAGAACGGAAGTGCCTCCTCCCAATCTGGGTGTCTTCTTTCTTTCCGCCCCATCTTGGACAACAATCACTCTTTTTCCTTCTTAACTCGGGAGTCTCCGCAAGCTTTCCGCATACGCGGATACCTCTTTTTGTCGTGTGCGTAGTTCGATTGTTTGGCGCTCCAGCGAACCACCTGAGTGTGTGCGGCCGGCCGGACCACCGGGAACGAGGAATATGATGGAGAGCAGACAGACACGGACGGGAACGGATAAAAGGATAAAGAAAAGGACAGCCTCACACGATTGGACAAAAGGCGTCACCTCGCGCCGAGAGACAACCTGAATGACTAAGAAGAAAAGGAGGAGACGGAGAAACAGGCCTGCTGCGAAGGTGTACAGCCGAAAGGAAAGAGACAGGCGGTGTGTGCCGCCACGTTAGTCCTAGCACCGGCCCACGGAATGAAGTCTCGGCAGGGGCGTAGGCTCAGAAATGGAGTGCTCCTCGCGCGTGGCGCTGTCCTGGGCTTGTGCGGCACGTGCATATTCGGTCTCTCCTCGCTTGTTTTTCTTCTTGCTTTGTTTCCTTTTCTCGCTCACCTCGGCCCGGTGAGCACGTGCGCGCAGCGGCCGTCCACCTTCAACTTCTGGCAGAAGTCTTCTTTTCGTTGTTCAGGGCGCCCTGGCGACTTCAGGGATTACTTCTTCAGCCGAGATCGTTGCCGAGGGCTGCACGCATCGAGGGCGGGCGTGTGTGTTTGCTGGCGCGGGGGCGGCCGGCTGGCTGATCCGCCGCCTTCCCCCCCTTCTTCAAAAGCCTGTCCCGCAAGCGCCGCCACGAACAAGAAAGATAAGGCAATGAGCACGCAGCCAGGCGGGCATCAAAGGTGGTCGCGGTGCTGCAGAGAACGTCGACGGGATTTCGCTCGGAGATGTTCAGAGAGAGAGGGTTTTACTCTGCAGAGCCGGTCGAAGGAGAGACGCTACATCGGGCTGCATCGCGAAGTAGGCACGTCCCCGAGCTGTGCCTTCTTTACGTTCGGAGAGGAGGAGGCGATAAAACTTAACACCAACAAGAAGAGGCGAAGCTAACAGACAGAAGAAGAGTTTTTTTTTTTTGGGCGGCATGAAGGGGCGTCTTCGGCCGTCGCCGTTCAAGTCGTATGTGCGCACGCTCATCTGCGTTTTTAGGAGGGGTCCCCTTCCTTCCTTCGGCGACGGCCTTTAGCCGAGCTGGCGTGCCTGAATGCCCGCTGCGGGGGTCAGCTGTGTTGTTGTTGGGGTGCGGTGGTGGTTGCTCGTATGGGGCCGACGGTGCTTGGGGAGTGCGCCGGCCTGGTCGGGCCTCTCTTCGTTTTTTTCGGTGCCAGCCAGGTTGGGCGGTGGTTGCGCTTTGCGAAGCGCCGGTTTTGAACCGCCGGCAACGCACGGGCGAAAGGCCTGCCGTCGACGTTCGGTGTTTCAATTTTCTTGCTCGAGCGCCGGCCCTTTTATGTAGATGCTAGAAGCGTCGCCTGCTTGTGTTGTCCTCTAGTTAGAGCACATGCCCCATACGGAAGAACTGTCGCATGGAGGCTTTTGTGTAGCTTGAGCAGGTTAAAGTCCCTATATGTATCTATATATCGGCAACAATCATTTTTCCTCTGGGGAAAGGGGGAAGGGGTTGTTTTTGCAGTGTTGTCAACTGACTCCACTCCATCATCATACAGGCCTGAGCAATGGCCTAAGTCGTTTACGAGTTCTTTTACTCTGCCTTGAGTGCACGTCAGTTGAGTTGAGTTGAGTTGAGTTGAGTTGAGTTGAAGTGACAGTCAGTTGACACCTCGTAAGGGAGTTCGACGGTCCCGTTACAGTTCTCGATGGGTTTTAAGGACGAAAACGTGTCGCTGTAGGCCGAATATCTGTCGGCCTATCCCGCGTCTTCCTCCATAAGCTTCCCGCTGAACTCTTCCATTTCTTAGATGCAGGGATCGAACTTTCGATGACGCCATTATGGCGGCAAATATAACGCAAAGAGGCCATGTTGTGGGTATTGGACTTTAGTAATGTGAACCGAGGTTCGAAGTCAGTAGGCAACAACCCTTGATACTGCCTGATACTGCTGTGTCATGGTCCCATTGTGGAAGATTCTGTTAGTTTCGTCGGAAGGGCGCTTCGGTTGATCTCTAGGTTGCCTTAGAATGCGCCACAGGGGATTTTTGATTAAATTTGACTGACATTGTCCGTGTCGATCAGCGCTGGTCCTTGTCCAAGCCATTATTGATGGACCTCTCAGTGGCCTTGGTTAGTGTTTGCGTTAGCAAACCAGACAGGAGAACCTTCTGGCTTGCAAACGGAGCAAGTACTAATAGATTGTTTTGACGAAGGTAACGTGCAGTGCGTGTGTCATCTTTGTGTGTGCCTGTCTTCGTCGCCCCTTGTTGGATGCCACTGATCCATCCGTGTTGTTTCCGTTTGGTTGTTCTTCAACCGCGCATAACATAAAAAAAGGCGTTCTTGCTGTGTTATCATGAATTGATGACGCGGCCTTTCGCCGAGGAGCACCGAAGTTTTTGAGTCGTGAACAGCGTATGACCATCAGCATCAGCTAGTCTACATCGAACTCCATTTCAGGACAGAGGCGTCTCCCCCAGTGACCTTCAGTTTTTTTCCTGATTGCGCAAGTTGATTCCACTTTTATATCTGCAGACTGGTTAATTTTGTCTCCTAAGCAGCACTTCCCATCTCTTGGCACCCATGTTAGCCCAGGAGGTTTCAATGGGCTTTGGATTATGCATATCTTCCTTTGGCGCGTTCACCTAGTGAACCCGTTTTCAGAGCGTTCGGATGGAAGGTGCCTGGATGGCTTTGATGGCATGGCAAAGGCACGTGAAGTGTTCTCGAAATTTAGTCCGAAATCATAGCCAACGATGCGCTTCATTTTGCTCTGTCGCGTCCAGCGCCAATGTAAAGGGTGTAATCCATCAGTTTGCCTTGACACACTTCTTTTTTTTCTTTAGTGACCTCCATTTACACCAACGGCTGTTCTCTGCTTGAAAGTTCTGCGTGTAAAGATGCTACTACCGCGCGCTTAACGACCGGAACGATTTAGGCAGCACAGAGTGATCACGTGAAATGTCGAAATCATCGACGGTCTTCGCTGTATACTACTTCTCACTTCTGAATGCTTTTCTTTCTTCCCAAACATTCGAATCGCTTATAAACCGAGTAATATACTGCACCGCGTCGTTTTCTCTGCCCTCGCCAAAATAAACAAGTCGAGAGAAGTGCCTTGACCTCGATCGGCCAAAGCCAACGGCTTCGCATGTGACTTCAGAGGGTGCCTCTGCTCTTCGATCACCGGCTTCTCTTGTCGTCCTCCCGCTGGGCAAGCTTTTGCGCAACGGCAAAAGAAGCAGACGGCACGCAGCAGCAGCAGCAGCAGCAGACGACGGCAACGCTTCGTCTTCCTTTGCGGCCGGTCTTGGCTTTTGGCGCGAAGCCTCGCTCCTCTTCTTCTCCCTCTTTCTCGGCGTTGATCTTTGCTCTTCGCTGTTGCGGTTGGTGGTGGTATAGCGCGCCTTGCTTCACGTCCCATACCTTGCGGTCGACCCCGTCCGCCGATCTCTTCGGGCGCGATTCCTTTGGCGTTGCTGCCTTGGCGGGGGCTTGGCTTCGGGGCGAGTCAGGAACAGAAGAGACCAACCGGTTTGATGGCGGGCCCGTCGCTTTGCATTGCTGTGCTGCTGCTGCTGCTGCGAGGGGTTCTTCTAGCGGGGAGGCTGCGTTGTATGCTGGGGGGATTTAGAAGTGGTTTCTTCAGAGCCATCCTCGGCTTTTGGGGGGTGCATGTGAGGGGTGCCTGGAGATGATGCCAGTGCTTTCTACCTTAGGGCAACAGGGCGAGAGGGAGGGGGATTCTGAGAGGAGGAAGCTGGCATTGCCGGTTCGGGGATTTGCTGTTGGCACTTGGCGCGCGCCGTGTGTTCGAAAAGAGATGCATGCGAAGCAGGCTTTGCTGGTCCACAGGTCGTCAATCCATCGCGGCTGCGCGGTCTTGAGTCTGGCTCTGGGCGGTGTTTTATTCTTTTTTTTTATGCTGTTCTTTTGTTCACCGCGGCGTTGTACGTGTGTGTGTGCGTGTGTGTGTGTGATTGCGAAAAAAGGTTTTGAGAGAAAGGGGTAAGGGTGCGGCTTGTCGGACTTTGACGATGAAGCCGGCCTGGAAGTATAGGGAGGGAGCGAGGAGGTTTGAATGAAGAATGCTGTACTTATACGTGGTGCCCTTTAAGGGCTTGTACCACGTCGAGGAATTGGCGGCGAGGATTGAAAGACGACGTTTCGGACGAAAGGAGCGATCTTCACGCTTGACCGACGCCACTCCCGGTAAAGAAGGAAGGGTCGGAGGTTCCTGTAAGGCCGGCCGGCTGTTATGCGCGTTGGCTGCGGGTATGCACGCGGTTTATTTCTTGTATGTTAATCGCGAAACAAGAAAGGAGACGCCCGTGCGATTAAGTTGTGTCTTCTCGTGGTGTCTGTTTTATGGTTGGATAAGCTCAGATGAGGCGGAAACTTGGGAACCTCTACCTGTGGGGTCAAATGGGAACGCATTGGAGGCGAAGCTAAGCACGCATTCTTCTTTCCGCCGTTTCGGGTTTATTGTCGTTTTGATGTGGTTGCTAGCTACACCGCTTTCATTTCTTCTTTTGCTTCCTAGAGAAGCAATGTTACGTAGTCGAGGAACTTCGCTTAAGATAAATCGTTTGCAATTTCCACTCTACTGTGCACACTGTCAAAGCATTCTTAACAACGCTACAGAGCAGGCATGTTTTAATCCTTTTTCTTTAAATTGACACTTTTAATTGCATCTCAGCGGTCGACGCTGGTATTTAGCAGGTGTGACTGGAACTAACGCGTTTATTTTACGTGTTGAATTCTTTTCTAAATGGCCCCGCCACGGTGGTCTAGTGGTTATGGTACTCGGCTGCTGACCCGAGGGTCGCGGGATCGAATCCCGGTCGCGGCGGCTGCATTTATGTGGAGACGAAATTTTGAGGCCCGTGTAATTGTGCGACGTCAGTGCACGTTAAGGAACCCCAGGTGGCCGAAATTTCCTGAGTCATCCGCTACACGGCGTCCCTCATTATCATACCGTTTGTTTTTGGACATAAAATCTCCAGAAATCCATCAGTTCTTTTTGTACACGTTGTGATCGTTGAAGGCGACGAAGATTGGGAAATGTCAGCCAGCGTCTCGACGAGTGTTTTTGCCGTACGGCAACAGATGATTGCGCTGAGGAAATGGGAATAGCTACTAAACTCGGAATGTCGTAAGACAAGGACTGAGATACTGAAGGAGCCGGTACTGAAGATCTACAGGTTGAACCGCTCTCTGCTGAATGAATTCACGGGATAGATCTTTCTTCAAGAGCCATCCTTCAGCAATATACCGATTGGTCTGCTGAAAAGTACGATCCTGAATGGTGGCTTCCTGTAATTCTGACCTATCAATGCATGTAATGACTAGTGAAATGATCTCCAGGAGGCCACGACGGTACCACAGTTTTCGGCGTCTTTGATCTGTGATCGGTCAATAGGTAGAGGCTGTCCAGTGCCTCTGGGCTTAAGGGAATGCCTGTCCCGCGCCTTATTATCACCACGAAGCTATATCATCCTTTGCTTCGAGCTATTCTCTCGGAAGTCTTGTCGCTCGCGGCGTTCCGGGCACCCAGGTGTCCCGTTCCCACGGCCATCCAAGGCCGCTGTCTGTGCATGGCTTGTCGGGCGAGGACGGCAGCTTTCACACTTGACACCGATTCGCTTGCCCGACGTAAACAGTCGGAGCCCCGAGGAAGCTTGCGCTGATTTTTTTTCCTCGACCGAGTCCGAAAAGAGGCATCCCCGATACGTTTCTTTTTGGTCAGTGGCACGGCCGATCGGTTCTATGTAGAGATAGAGGGAGAGAGAGACTGGGTCGATTGCACGCCTGTAATTGGCCAGCGTATCATGAACACAACACAGCTGGGCCTCTTCCTTCAAGCCACAAGGAGGCGGGGTGATGATTTGGGAGATGTAGATCTGGCATTAATTGTGCAGTATGTACGATGAAAGGACGCTCCCATGTAGATTGCGTGTAACAGTTATACGAATATGCATGGATCAGGGTTGAAGATCTGGCTTTCGTTTGCAGCAGGCTGGTGGGGGAGCCAGGCAAGAAAACAAGAAAAAGGCACCCTGCGTCGTATATGATCACGACAATGCACAAACAAGTTCGTGAAATGCGCTGACATGAACTCAAGAGCAGACACTCCTAACACACTCACATGGACAAAATGAGTAGTTGCACGTTTTAGAGTTCCACGTTATGTGTATACGTGATCGAAATGTATTGTTGTGTTTCATCGGCTGTCTTGGAATAAGAAACAACAAATCCTAGGTATAAAAAATTAATAAATTCTAGGTTATATCAGCGTAGTTATAACTACGTTGATATTGTCAGACGTAGGCCATGTAATGGAGGGGTGGGGGGCGTTCGAGATTATTTTTGATCACTTGCAAGGTCACGTGATTGTCCAGTTCAAAAATCTGTAGTTGACTGCTGTTGCACGGCACTTCCACCGCGGTGTGCCATGGCGCGTCCATTTTTGGCGCGCCCTTTACCGTAACTATATCGTATGTAGAACTACACGGCCGTGACAGAATACTTTGCGTACACTCGCTTCATCGTATTCCCCCATTTCGTCGTTAAACAAATATAAAACAATGCGATGAGCACCATAGGTTTTTGTTGATCACGCGCGCGTGCGTGGCTTATTCCCCGCTGTCTGCCCTTCCACGCGACGAGTCTCGCGAGATACCGCGAAAACGTTTCCCTCATTACACACCGCCTTCGTCCTTGCGTCGGTGCAGATACGCGACCGTTATTCTCATGCCATGCACGCTACTCACGAACAAATCAAACCACGCCCCGCGGAGACACCGCTGCCCGAACAATCCTTGTCGCTACGCAGAGTAGCGCGCGTGTAATATAACTTACTATAGTAGTTCCATGCAGCACTGTTGAAGGTACAGGGCTTTTCGACCAATCAAGGGGGCGCTAACTATGGGAAGCAGACGTTACGGCATATATTGTCATATGATTTGGACAATGCATATTAGTTTGTTTTGTGTGTTGCTTCTTTTTCTTCTTTTCTTCCCCCCTCTAGAAATTCACAAATAAGATCCGGCAAACGTATTGTTAAAGGGGGATGGGAGTATTATTGAAACTGACTTCCTGTTCTTATGATTGCTTGTTACATTTTTTTCATTCGCTAAATTGCGCATGTTTTGCTAAATTGTGTGTTATGCTACATTTGAGGATAAAACAACCTTTCCTGTAACGCTTGTATATGACATGTGGTTACATCTATCTTTTTAGGTATAATGATAAATTGCTTTTTGCTCTAGGTGTGTGTTTTGTATGTCGCTCTGTTAATGCCAGAGTTGAAGGGGGGACCGTGGACCTTGTCAATCCGTTTTGTGACTCTTAGTCCGCGGGCCTCGACAGCTTTGTACTTTTAGGATTGGGGTGTTGAAATAAACGGCTCTGAACTAAATGTGTCCGTCAGCGCCATGCCGTTAGTTACAGTGGCGAGAGCTGCAGCATAACGCGCCAGGAGCGTTTCCTATATAACCGGCAGGCACTACACGTCTCGCTTCCCAAGAATCTGCGCACAATGGTCGTGTATAGCTTGGCCCTGGTGCACGCAACTACAGTAAAACAGAGTGTGTATGCAAGTGCGCGTTCGCATACCGCGGCATGGAATATGAGTGTTGCGATTGTAGGCAATGTGAATTCCGCGAATTGTTGCAAGGAGGCTTATCCATAAGATCCCGAGGGCGTTGGCTGCCACGCTTTGGTATGCCGGAGAACCGTACAGTATTATGCATCTGCAGACAAATGAAACGTGAACAAGAATGTGCAAACTGTAGAATTGCTTCCGCAGGTTGTAACTCGAGAATTCCAATCTCAGACCGATAGTTGCATATTTGCCGGGCGGTTTGAGCTTCAAAGAGCCGTGTAAGAGCCGATGTCGGGTACAGGCTTAGCGCGTACTGGCGGAGATAAGGACGCAAGAATGTGTTTTACTTAGCCCTAACTTGCAAGGAGCAAACATCCCCGATATAGTCGTCAGGCGCGTGTCTGCACTGGCACAAAAGCCCGGAAACTCTCCTTGGCGCAGCCGTAATGAAATGCCGCGAAATTCCCTGGCATCAAGACACGCCAAAGGCGTAAGAGACGCTGGGTTTCATTATCAAAGCCGTTGACACAGTTAACTATGATAGGTTATTACTCTTATTTATTAATATTATTAGGAGTACAGTGAAATTCCATGGGCCAATATCGCCAGTTGCCGTCTGTGCTGTGTCCTGATGACCGCTGTCAGTTATTTTATATCTTATTTTGAAGGTACCGGTCCTTCATGATAGTTGATCGTTTGTTTGTGATTAAGACACTCCAAAGAAAAAACGTAAGTAAAAGAATAAAAGACAGACATATGTAAGCCAGGATGCCTTGTAAGGTGTATCTGACACCTGATTATAGCAAACACACAGATGTCCTATTCTCCCATTGCTAGTCAGAGTGGAGTTGGGGACAGCTAGATTATAGATGATGTCTGCGTTCGGACGCGCCCGAACTCAGAAGTCGGGTGCTGTCATCCGACAAACGTCACCGGACTGCGCTGTACACCGCGTTACACTCTATAACCGCGTATGTCTCAGTCACGTGACGAGCTAAGCAGCTGCAGAAGGAAAAAAAAAATCGCGCGCTGAGGCAACGGCTGAGAGATGACGCCAAAAGTGCCGGACCGACGTCTTCGGTGTCCGGCCACGTGGTGAGACTCGAGGCAACCGTTCGACCGCGTCATTGGATTCGACTTGCAGCACATGCTGCAGCGAGGAGAAGGTTTACAACACATGGATGGTGTCGAGTCGGGACGGTTTGTGGCGTCCGTTTACAAGGGCAGAGGCAGACAGAAATGCCACGGCCCATTTGAGAGCGTGTCCCTGTGGACCATGGACTCACAGATGGTGTTTGTGCGTGTGTGTGTGTGTGCTTGAGAGAGCGAGAAGTGAGGTGAGGTGCATATGTAGACAATACAGACGCCTGCGTGTTCTTTTGCTGTGACGTCTGAAATTGAACGCGGCGTATTGCGTCGTCGGCATACCACTCTGGAACAGCGCTCCGTGGTGCTACGCGGCCAGCCACGGTTTTCGATTACGCTTCACGTGAGAACTTAAAGAACTAAAGAGGCAGGCGTCCCGCAGTTGCGCAGCAGAGCAGGCATTCGCTGGCTTCAGCGAGCGTATGAAAGTGTGCAGTGAAAGAAAGTCAGGGCAAGATGGAACAGGCGGTGTATGGTTATCGCTTGGGTGTGTGTATTTTATTGAATTATTTCTGTTTGCTGCGTGCATTCGAGGTTTCAGTTTGCTCTGTTATAAACGAGCAAATACGGTACACTTAGCGCAGAGAACTCCACTTGCTCTCGCCTATAGAGAGAACTTCCTGTGCAGAACACCATAGGTACAGAACAGTAGAGAAGTCCTTTATTTATTTATTTTTTCAACATCAAATTTGGGAGTCTGAAAGAACATGTCGCCGATCAGAACTAGTTTGGTATCTTTTCATGTTTTATCATAATCCTCAAAGATATTGACAGAGAAAGAGGATTTATTTATATAAGAAATTCGGCGTGGCTCAATCTTTGATGGTATCGATGGTAACAGTACCTGGACACATTGCAGCTTGTAATGGGACGTTGATCGATTCGTACTTTTGAGTAGAAGTCGGCAAACTGCACAGCACATCGAAAAATGACGCTCCTCGATAAATAAGAGTAAAAAGAACAAACAAAAGCCAATGCGATTCGGCAATTGAGAGTCGCAACAGCTTTGTCCGTTGTAGTTGAGAGAAAACAGTCGAGTTCGTGACCGCGATGTCCCGAGTGTTCCTAGTAATGCACGATGCATTGACTCTGGTTTCCACGTATGGGGAGTCCAGCTTGATATTCGAATGCGTCGTTCTGTTGTTCTCCGTGGACATTTGTATCAATTTAGTGGGGCTGCAACTGCGAAGTGAACCATTAAGTTGCACCAAGGGCAAGACGTGCAACTGCGCTCCCTTGCGGGGGAGCTGGGACGTTCCAGAAAGTCGGTTCAGGTGAGAGGCCACGAGAAATTGGTTTCTCTACGCATGGAAGGAAGTCCCGGCAACCACAAAAACCGCACGGTCATCTCAGGACCTATGCTTTTGAGGGGAGGTGCTTAGTGCTTAAAAAGCCCAGAAATAGAGAAATAATAATAATAAAAAGAACTGGGTGCCATTAGCGCTATCCTCTCGGCCAAACTGAGGACAAACAACCTATTCGGTAATCTTCAGCCAGCGCACATCATAGAAGACGAAACAAAAAAAGAACGCAAGCAGTGTACCATATAGGGCTGCATGGTACAGGTATGATCGCAGCAACTATACACCGGCAACGCCTTGTGTGACGCACGTGCGTTTTTTGCGACGTCGGGACGTGGGCGTTATATAAGATCCAAGGCTGTTCCCTTTGCGAAAGCACTCCCTTCCCACATCCCCCCACTCCGCGTCGTCAGGGGTGCAACAGGTCGTTCCTCGGTGCTCGTCTCGGACGCTGCGCGAGGCCATCGTCGGGACTGGTCAGTCAGCGGGGGCGGCCTCTTCGGCTCGCTCGCAGACCGGACCGGGCCCGGCCCGGGCGAGGTCAGGGGTCACGGCGGCTCGCCTCTCGCCACCACCACCTCTGGGATATCAAGCGCGTGCGCTGCTCGGCTGGGGCTAACCCTGGACAGGCGGGGGTATTATACTGTACGCGGGGCATCGTACGTACAGTACACGTATACACTTCATCCCCCACCGCGGTGTGGTTGCTGGTGCCTCGCGCGCGGTGTCTTCTCCCACCACTTATCGCCATCTTTGTCTCTTTCTATTTATTCTCTCTCCCTTCCTCTCTCTCTAGCCTATCTTATACCGCGAGCCACACGACTTATTACCGGGTCGTTTGTTTTGCGCTGTTTGTGTGCGCCGTCTCTCATCGCGCGGTGGATTGTTCTGTGCAGTGAGTGTCGTCGTCTGTCTTGTGCTGTTGACGTTCACCTGCTTCAGTCCTGGAAGGTTTCTGGTCCGTTCACTAGCATAGGGGACCGTAGTCGTTCGCCTGTTTTCTCGTTGTCCTTTCAGGCTTTACACATGGAGCTTTTGATTTTCAGTCCTTCTGCTTTGCGGCTCAATGCGTGTCTGCTCTTTCTTTAGGTTGTCGTCTGTTTTGTCGCTTCATGTTCTTCTGCTTCTAAGCGTTGTCTTTCTCATCGTCTGCTGCTGCTTTGTTTGTCAGCTCCTTTTGGAAGTTACTTCCAGTTCACCTCCTACGGGCTGTCGTCTGCTTCGTCTGTCCTCAGCCTTCTTTCGGAGTCTTATCGTCTGCATGTCGTCCGCCGCAGCAGCTTATTTTGTGGCTATTTCTATTTCTGTCCACCTTGCGGTCACTGGAATGCGTCGCGTGCTGTGTTGCCCCGCGTGGGTTCAAGGCACCAGCCCATTACCGGCGGTTATCAGTCCACGTCCTCAGGCGCATGTCTCTCCTTATCTCTTATCTCCACTGACGCGACAGCGACCCACCGCGGTGTCCGTGATCTGCGCCTCTTGACTGCCCAATTCGTCTTCTGATACGTCCTCGACTGACTGGTTACAGGAATTTTTCAGTATTTTTTCTTCTTCTGTCGGTCTGTCATCGACAGCAGCTTTGGTGAACACCCAAGACGCCCCCTGGTCTTCTGCTTGGCTAATCTGTCAACGAGAGTGGTATTAGTCGCTCTAATTCTTTCAGAGATTTCTGCATTTATAGTTCTTTTCGTCCCTGGAACTTGTCACGTCGCCGTCTGTCGCTTTTATTGTATTTTTAAAACTGCGTTTCTTTTTGAAAGTATACATTTCGTTTATTCTCTAGTTCATCCGCTGCGCCTGACAAACTGCGATTCAATTTTGCCTACTCCTTTTGCAAGTATACATGCATACAGATGACACGCATGAAAACACTGATTCAATTTTACCGGTGACAGCTTGGCTATCGTATAACTTGTCCCTTATATCATCCCTTCAGTCCAATGGCGTTTCATTGTAAAGTTTTTAGCCTTTCACCTTTGGCAGCCTCATCTCTCTTTTCCTGACCTTGTTCACCGCGTGTTTCTTTTGCATGATTTCGAATTCACGTCACCTCTTATAAGCCGTCGGCCACCTTCTTTTGAAACGCGCTTCTTTATTGCGACATACTCCGAGGTTTCAACTTCTGGCATTAATTTCTCATCGCTTGGCACGACTTACAGCTCCCGGCTCTCTCGGGCAGCCTTCCTATTTGCATGTCAGAGTTTTGTTACTTTTAAAATTCCGTGTCGCCATTGCAGAGATTATCTTGCTGTTCTGGTTTTCCTGTATTCCTCCTTTTCTATGTCTTATACTCTTGAGGTACAAAAAGCAAAAGGACGTCGGATGATACGGTATGGTTCCAAACGTTTGACACCCGACCACAGGCGAGTGAGACAGTTAATAAATGATGCTGCATAATAGACAGACGGAACGATGCATCTAGCATATGGAGTAATGAAGCAAGCAAGCCATCGAGCAGCCGGTTTATGGCCTGCTCGTGGTTCCGCAGTCCACTCCTCCTGCCTGAACTGCATGCGCGCTTCGGTTGCTGGTGCGGGTGAGCGCTCAGAAACCTGTTCTCTCCAACCGCTCGCCAAAACGGCGCTGTTGTGAGCGTGTGTGCGCGCGCCTTTGCAAGGATCGTGCGGCTCTCGTCGAACGAGCTTCGTATGTGGGGCGGCGGTGGTTCTTCGGGGCATAGCACCATTATAACTGCGCGAAATACATGTGCGTTCTTGGATTGTATATATATATATATATATATATATATATATATATATATATATATATAAGCAAAGCGATCCGAGAGCAAGGCAATGCCTGCAGAATGTTGAGATGGGAATTCCTCGATGTTTTTAAGGGGAATCACAGAGTTGCTGCAGTGATCGTTGTCGTGTTAGTGAATTCCAACCTGCGTTTGGCTATGTTTCGGCGGATCGCTCCCGCTTACAAAAATATCGCGTAGTACAATAACTTTACAGTGATGGGCCCAGGGATTTATACACCTCCAAACCACCCACCCCCTCTAAGTGGATCCATCTCCCCCGAAATTTTTTTCCAGGTAACCAATAAACCAGTATCCAGCACCCCTCCCCCAGGGATTTATAACACCCCCCATCAACAATTTTTCATCCAACCAGTATCTTCGGATCCACGCCCCCCCCCCCCCCTCCCAAAATCTTCTGCATAAACCCCCGCCAGCGTTTGCGTGACAGCCCAAGATGATTCCTGAGTGCAGTTGCACATAATAAATTTACTCTCTGCACATTTCCCGCATAACACATAGGCACGTATCGAACGCTGGAAGCCAAACCGAAATGCTAAAGGCGCCAATTCTACATTTGTCCAGATGATAGAATCTTTTTTTTTTTTTTTTGAGATCCTCGTTGCTATAGGAATTCCTTGTTTTTCGGATTATTTGAATGGTCTCTCACAGCCTTCGCGCTGAGGCAGTGCAACACGTGAGTTTCAAACACCTAGTAACAATGGGAAGAATACCCCCAGGAAAAAGAGTTAAGACACAACGAGTCAAGGTTTTCATCAAAATGAACCGGACTGGTATAAACAAACAAACAAAAAAAAAAAAGGAGCGGGGGAGGGTAGGGAGAAGACGTCCGCTCAACCGTATATGCATACAGGCGCACCAACTCCCACGACATCTTGGGTTTTCCTTTACGAATCCCGTTATGCATATGACTCTGAAATCTTTACGAGCGGAGGTGGGTCCCTTCGCTCAGCTCAACCATTAAAAAAAAAAGAAAAAAAGAACGCGGGGAAGAACGACACTGCGAGGCCTCGGCATGGCGCCGGGTCCTTCTTCATAAATTCGCTTCGTTGACCGTTCCCATGAGCGTCGAGGACATCAAAAGCGTCCATGACTCACTCGGCCCATGCAAACAGCTCGCGTCAGCGGGCGGCGCTGGACTGTAGGGGGGTACATAGATGATGACAGGCAGGCAGACATATACAGGGGTGCAAGAGAAGAACGCAAAACAAAGAGACCGCCGTCAGAGCGGCTTGGGTGGGAGGGTTGGTGAGAAAAACATCAACAAACACCGCAGAATCTTTCTTCCCCGACCCGGATGCAAAGAACCGACGACGTCTCGCGGTGTGGGGCGGCATATAATAGGCGGCCCCGAAAAAACAAGCAGACGAAAATGCTAAGGCACGCGTCATCTCGCGGCATCTCGTTTTGCGTTCGGGTTAAGCGGGAAACCTCGAGCAGACGACACGCGACAGTGTCGTCTGCTCGATCATAGGAAGAGGGAGCGAACTAAATGAACAAAACCGGCCATGGTTGCTGACACATGACGATCTCTTGTGCATGCTTTTTATTGGCCACTTTCCCGAAGCGGCCCACAGAGTGCACGCTATACAAAAATACAAATGCAGGCCTGCACGCGTCGTCACTCGTGATCTCGTTTTCGCTCGTGTTTTTAAGCGTGAAACTGAGCAGACGATGCTGTCGCGTGTCGCCGCTTCGTTGATCTGTCTGTCGTCTGCTAGATCAAAAAAAATAAATAGGCTGTGGCCGTTGGCACGTGATGGACTGTGTGTGCGTCTGCTTTTAATCGCCAGCGAAGCAGAAGCGCCTCTTTTCTATGTGGCCCGCCGCATAATGTGGAGGACAAATGCAACGGGGTGCACGCGTGATCGCTAGAGATCTCGTTTTCGCTCGCGGGGATTTAAGCGTGAAACCGTGCAGACGGCACGCGACAAGTGTCAGCCGATTCATCGCCGAATGAGAAGGGAACGCGACCACGGCTTTTGGCATGCGGGTCTTTATGCACGCTTTTAATCGCTCTCACTGAATGCAGACGACAAATGCGTCATCACGCGAGGTCTCGTTCCCACTCGGGTGTTTTCAGCGTGCGACAGAGCAGACGACCGACCGTCGCGTGTCGTTGATCGTCTGCTCCCTGGCGGCACGAATGGCGAATAAGCGCCAGGGGCGCCCCTCTGGCACGTGACCCGTCTGTTAAGGGTTCAGTCGCTTGAATGCCTGGTGGTCTCTGAGGTGCTTTGAAAAGGGGAGGTCAGGAAATCTAAAAAAAGAAATGCAGACAAAAATGTAGGCACATGACATCGCGGTATCTCGTTTTGGCCCGGTATTAAGCGAAAGTTGAAGCAGGCTGGCCATGGCTTGTACCACTCTCTCTACTCAGAGAGTAGACGGTCACGCTTACAACACGCGACCGCCCGAGGTCAGTCGTGCCTAACCGGCCCATCGCAAAACGAAACAAAAGATTAGCCGGTTGGTGCGGTCGACCCCTGCCTTTGTTCTCCGGTGAGTGGACACGGAGAACGAAGGGAGAGAGAATATAGCAGCCAGTTTAAAAAGTGAAGATAAACGTAATTGAATCGCTTTGGACGTACTGCGTTACAATGGTACTTTCTTTGTACCGTAGAACCCTCACCTTGCTGCACGTGGGACCTCGAATGACGTCATTGCGGACTGGCATTGTTATCAGACCCGGTTTATGCGAGTGGCCGACTGTCAGAACAGAACGCCTGGACGTCACGCATCTGGACGGTGACGACACTTACTGACGATAAACCATTTGTCAGAAATGGCGTATAAGCCATTTCAGCGACCGTTTAGTGTGCGAATAGCATTTCTTTCTTTCTTTCTTTCTTTCTTTCTTTCTTTCTTTCTTTCTTTCTTTCTTTCTTTCTTTCTTTCTTTCTTTCTTTGCGTTTATGCGTGAACATATCATCGCAGGCTTACAGTCCGCTTCAAAAACTTGTTGGATTCTTGTTCCCGCGGGAAAGTTCTACTTTAATCCTGCGTCTCTTCCCCTTCTTCATCTCCGATTTCCTGCATTCTGAAAGAGGTAAATTAGACAAGAAACATGGGAAATCAGACCTTTTCTTGCGGAGAATGAAGTCAGTCTTAAAACCACGTTAAATCGTAGCAGTAAGCCAGGGACAGCGCTTCGTCTGCAACACGGTTCGACCTTGGAGCTGCGGCATCTCCTAAGCCCGTGGCAAGACAGCACCTGCGCACCACACAGCACTAAAGCATCGATAACGTTTCTACGGGCAACATGCTTCAACGAAACGCTGTAAACTGCGTATAGTGTATATATGTATATATTAGTGTGTGAGTAAGTGTGACTGCATGCGCGTGTTGTGTTACACGTGATCATTGTAAATATCATATTCACCGCTAAACACCTGGAGTAGCAAGCCAGGCCATTGACCAGGCTAACATCTCTGGAGTCTTTAATAAAATGTTCTCTCTCTCTCAAGGGACAGTTGAACACGTGTAGGAAATCTGCCAGACAACAAAACATGTTAAAAAAAGGCTCAACACGTACAAAAGGGCTCGACGATACGGTCCACAGTGATGAAAAATGGTGAGCGATAAAAGCAGGTAAATGATGAATGCGGGTTGAGTGCTCTGGGTGCATCGTCATGAGTGTAGATCAGTTGCGGACAGTACGCGCACGGGGTGCAGGGCTACCCTAATTTGAAAGCACTTAGTGTTACCCCGACGGTTTCGGCCAGAACGATCAATATATCCCACAGTAGGGGAGTCGCGGGGGGAGGGGAACCTTTGAAAAAAGGAACCGTCCATTTTGTCCGCACTTTACCGCTGTCCTCAGGACCGCTAATCACTGTAGCAGCAGCGGAAGCCACTCAGGGCCCACAATAAAGGGCGCCGCGGTTTCAGTTCGCTCGAAAAGAACGACAGCACCAACAACACCGTCCACGCCCATCCCTAAAAACTCGTGTAAGAGATAGACCCGTTTTTGTTCCCCTGGTATGGTGTCGCTTTGCTTTTTACGACCTCTCGGCCAACAAGAATGGCCGCGTTCCACGCTTGCGGCGTTTTTCTGCCTAATTGGACATCCCCGAATTTGCCCGGAGCAAACTACAAGAGAGACCTTGGGAACAGCGTCTGAAGAGGCTTTTCGAAAAGCAGTTTCCCGTATTTTCCCGATGCGGTACTGTCCTCGGTTATGCACGGAAGATCCGCCTTTTTCACGGTGTCCTCTGTTTTCTTTCTTCCTTATATATTTTTAAGAAAATGTACCTCCCCCTTTCCTCTTTCTTATTCCTTGAAGGTTTGAAGCTGCTCTTGCTGCGGCCGTTCCTGGAAGAAGGCGAGGAACGTAAACAACAACAAAGCACAGCTTGGTTCCTACTCAGCTTCGTGGTCATTTCCTTTTTTGCTTTGCCGCTATCTTTATGGTTGACAGCGTCGCCTCTTCTGCTAAAAAAGCAAGAAGGGGTCCCTTGTGTGTCGCCTGCTCCGCCTCCCGCACTCCTGGAGACCGTCGTTTGCTTTCTTTATTCCTTATTTTTGCGGTCGCGTTCCTGAGCTGATCGTTTTTCCAGTGCGGCACCCGCTACGCCGTGCTTTCTCTTCCCACAAAACGTTCGTTCCTTCATCTGTCCTTGACTACCTCAATGCTGCTGGTGACAACACGTTTACTTTGAACCACGGAACAACCTGCTTACCAACATGCCAATTTCGCCGTAGTTCGCGTGTTTCCGTAAGCTCTTTCTCGCAAACATCCAGCCGTACCTTGGCGTACCATTGGTGGTCCTTTTTCCCGTGGCCGTGGTTGAGCGATGTACTGCACAAAGCGACGTTTTTCGCCTTTGTCGCCCGGAAGCAGGCGACAACGGCGCTCTCTAGAGCCCCCCGTCTTCTGGAAGTCTTGTGCTGTCGTCGTTGCTGCACCGCGGCGATTACACATTAGCGACGGTTGAGCGGTTCGAGTGGACAGTACTGCAGTTGCGTGCCAAGCGGTACAATGCTGCTTTAGCTCCTGCTGGCGAGGATCAGTGAAAGGGTTTGTCGTTTGGCCTTGCTTGCTTCGGCCGGCGTTTAATTGGATTGGCGTAGCGAACCTTTTCTCCGTTGACAGGTGACCCCCGCGGTTGAGGTGAGAGAAGGAACTGTAACTAAAGAGTGGCTGGACACGCGCGCTCTTGTAGCTGGCCGGAGGACGACGCTGAGCGCTTGACAGGTCCATCCATTTCTCAGCCTGCGTGGAGGTCGTTTGCGACTAGCGGGCGTTTTGTATTTATCACCTTGAATGGAAGACCCGCCTTTGTGCGGGGACGTTCGCTGTTCGCGTGCTGTACGTCATCGCAGAGATGGGCCTTTCTGCGAAGAGACCACCGCATCTTAAGCGAGGCGGTGTCACGTGCTTGCCGTTCGCGACACTGCCGTACGTCAGATTGTCCTAATGTATGTGTCTGCAGTACTTAGTGACCTCCCTAATGCAGCGACTCTACCTCATTAAGGTATGACCGATAGAGGGCCGCTTAAAAAAAAAAAAGAAAAAGCTGTGGGCATCGAAAATATCGGTCCCATTCTTCTTGAGGACCGCGAAGTCTGCGGCGACTGCTGCTAACCCTAACCATACACAACGCCAGTGACACCCGGGCCTTTCTTCTCTTTCTTAAGTGTTTTATGTCATTGGCCAGCTGGCTAGGATTGGTTCAAATATTCTTACGGACATCCTTCAGCTTAAGACGCGTTTGCGAATACGGACGCTGTTTCATAACGTTTGTTTAAGCTCATCGAAACGTTTTTTTTTTTTTACTCGTGAGTTGAATATGCCACCTCTTGTTGGGCGACCTCAGTTTTAATTTACGCGCCTGTTACGCCGAGCCTCGCGATGTGATGACAGGTTGGGACATTTGCTTCGGAGATCATTCAGGACTACACTCCCTTATGAATGAGAGATGACGCGTCAATCGCATAACGGCGTACAGGGAACTCTTGCGAGGGAACTCTTGCGAAGCATCAACCCGGGCGGTCTCTTTGTTACAGCGGAAATGAGGCCAATTTGACCGTCATCCGAAATACCTCCCGCCCGCCTTCCCCAGACCTTCTTCACTTTTGTTACCGTTATTACCGTTCCACCGCGACCCGCCATATGGTCACGGGTCCACGCATCGGTGGCCCTGGAATCTCGGGGAGCGGCCGAAGAATGCCTTTCCAAAAGTTAAAACACACCACCGGTGCAGCAGCGTCACTCTTGCCGTTAGCAAACATGTCCGGCCCATGGTGCACGTGGTCCGGCCTATCTTCAAGACCTCTCTCCTTGGTCCCCCCCCCCAGCTAAACTATGTTGGCCCAACAGAGAACCACCGCACACTGGCAGAGAAACGAAAAGTGTAGAAAGACAGCGGGCGCGGGTTTCCTGTCGAACCCACGAAGACGCTAGGTGGCAGAACCGTACGGTGTTATTTGGCGTTATTAGCGAACTGCACTTCTTTCTCTCTTGGTCTTCTCTCCATCCGTGGGGTAATTTTTTTTAACTTTGTGCGCGTTTGTACATGTGCTTTTCTTTAGTAACACCGGGAGAGAGCGGGGACAAGGGCAGTTCGAGCGGGAAACCTTTTACGCGGCCAGGAAGGCCAGGATGTGCTTCGGAGGGGCGGACGGGGCAATCGCTTCAAAGAACCCGGGAATGCCCGCTCTCTCGTACGCCTTAACAGAAAAAAAAGAAGAAACAAATCGGTTATTATTCCCTTGTTTTTCGCTGTTTTCTCATAACGTGGGGACGCTTGGCTCTGCCCTGTAACTATATACCGCCCTCTCCGCACCCTAAAATTCCTTCTCGCTTTAGCATTCCGCTCACTGTTCTTCACCGCTTTCTGTACTTCTGCTTTTATTGCGTTTCTTCTGCCTTGGCTTTTACTTTTTTTTTTCTCATCCGTTTGCTTGGTTGTAGACGATCTCCTACCGTTTCCTTTGCTTTTCCTTTCTATGCTTTCCAAGCACCGTCTGCTTTTCCAGCGTACCACCGTACTGCCCTCTCACCCCAACACCGTGCACTATATCGTCTGCTTTTTTTTTATATTCGTCTGCTTTCGGTTGAAGCAGACGACCGTAACCTCCTCGCAGGCACGTTTTGCGTTGCCCCTATTTTTTGTCGTGTGTTCAATATTTTCTTTTTCTTACTCCTCTGACCCTCACTACTGTTCCACCACCAACCCAGAGTTGGAGGGGTGTTCTTTGGGGCGGACGCTTCCATGGTGAAAAGGAAGTAAGTTTTATGGATGGGGGATTTTCTCTTTTATTTTGCGTTTTACTACTTCTGATTTTCTTCACTTCTGTCTGCTCCTGTTATCTTCCTGTCTGTGACCGTGCCCGCCCTTGGCACACGTGCGCCGCCGCCCTTTTGCCGCGGTGCCGAAGCACCGACCAGCCGTCAGCGATCTCGGAGTCCGTGCGTCGGCGATGAAAAGAAGAGAAATTGCTCTCGCAACGAGTCCAGAGTCGCTTTTCCGCGCCACCCGGGCTTCTCCCCGTTTCTTCTTTGATGGTTTTCGAAACAAACGAAAATAAGTACAACTCGAGGAAAACTTCTCTTTTTCAACACTGATTGGCCGTGGTTCTTCCGCTACCCCGTCCCCCAAATACCGCTGAAACGAAGAATCGATATTGAAGAGAAGAATCTGCGTCTTTGGGGGAGAGAGGGAGGGGGGTTCATTCGTAAGCGCGTGAATTTATTTGGTGTCTTCTGAAGACACGCCCGTTAACGAATCATCTGCGCTGAGAGGCAGACGACTTTGCAGAGCGAGCAGAAGTGCTTCAAGCAGAACTCTGAGCGCAGACTTCTGGAACTGTCTGTGCACAGATTTTTGAAAGGTCTGTTGGTTGATTATATAAAATTAGTTGTAGCCGCTAGTGAGTAGAGGTAGACCTATAGTGCGTCTCCTCATGTTGCGACGAATGTATCAAAGGATTCAGCTTTGTCCAGTGGTTTTAGCAGCAGTTGTTCATCATTACCAACACAAAACATAGTCACCCACTTTTCTTTGTCATCTGTCTCCTTCTTCTGCTTGTGAGCGTATTTTTAACGCGGTTGCATTCATCATCGTCCTATTGAACAACGGCAACTGAATCGACAAGGGTGCAGACGTGCGGTGGGGAGCTCCTTTCCCAGAAGATACTTCGCACACTTTCTCGTACAAGCACGCACGCAAGTGATGATAAATGACCATAATGAGCATCTTTTTTTAGTCCCTTTTTTTAGAACAATAGGGGCAGGCAGTGGGTGCTCTTTCTTCACGGGGCTCACACGTGACACGCATTGTCCACTTACAACGAACAGGCAGTTCGTGCTCTTCCGTTTTAAGCGTCGACAGCAGACTGCGTAATAGGCTCACGAATAAAGCAGACGGGGTCAGACGACGCAGATGAGCAGACGACGCATTGCCAGACTGCCATCTCTGAGTCTTCCTCGCCTCCTCATTGGCTGTGAGATGGGCTTAACAGCAAAACAGACGACAGCCCGAAGTAAACGGAAAGAAACGGGTGCTCAGGCGCCGGCGGCCATCTTGCAAGTTTCATCTTACCATCGTGGCGCGCGCCTAATGCTCGCCTTAGGGTGTCTGCCCTTGCTTGTCAACCGGGGCTTTTTTTCGCATCTTTTCTTATATTGTTGCGATTTTTTCGTTCGTACATAACTGTCGTCTGCTCCCGCCCATCGCAGTTTTCTGTTCTTTGTTTCGGTTTCACAAGACCCTCGTTGCAGACGACATCTGACATGGCGCATGCGTCGGATCTTCGCGGTAATGGTCTCGCTTCTTAAGTAGTGACAAGTGAACGACTTAGCGAAAGAAAGAACAGAAGGCACGCAGTTTGAAGTATCACCAGCAGCTCTCCTTCTTTCGGTCGGCACTTGGTGCTTTGTGGAAGCTCGTAAAGCACTTCGCGAGGCCATTCTGATATGGGCAGAAGTCTGTCCTTGCAACGTATAAGGCCAAGATGAGAAACACGGATAGCTGTCACTAGTCATTTTGACCGTGAACAGTGATTAATGCCGTGCGCAGATCGGAAATCTTGTTCTGGCCTCCCGAATGTCAACCGAACGTAATGAATTGATCTCCGTTTCCGAACACCATTTCCTAAGTCGTTAAGTGGAACCGTTTGTCTGGAGCGGTAATTTCTGGACTGCAGTGCGGCATGTTCTCGGGGGGAAAAAGTGCACTAAACAACTTGAGGTCAGGTCCTAATTGCTTGCAAATGCTGAAGAGCTTCCCAATAATTACCTAGCCGGGTTCTCAAAATTGTTTACACTCAAACGAAAGACTATTCTGTTTGCTCCTGGGCTAATGATGCTCAGGCGGCCATTTTTAAAGTTGCGAAATTGTGGAGGAGCCTGTTACTTACAAGAATGCATTGACGTTGCAACGTGACCTAAGAGCTCACGAATTAATATTTGTCGTTGCCTATTGTGTAAGGCCCGTTGAGCACTCTGTGACGTCATTTCACGTGAAACTAGTGGGCTTCTCAGCATGACCATCCCACGGCGACTGCTGCGTAATTGCTTAAGCAACGGACTCGCTGTTCAGCGTTTGTTAGTACTCGGCGTTCCCATGACCACGACGACTTGTCGTGCGAGCCGCGGCGTCGCACTTAATGTTTGTTCCGTTTTTTCAAGGTCCCGGTTGTAACCGCGAACACGTGTGCGGCACATGTCCGCCATTCTGTAATTTCTTTTTTCTCGTTCTCTGAAAGACCCGCATGTCGTTTTCGCGGCCAACTTGTATACGGCGGCCCCGCGACAGACCTCGGGAGCAGACGACACCCGATACGTCGTCTGCTCCCGCTTTTTTACTGAGGGTGGCGCCCTCGTGCGGTGAGTCCTCGAGGGCCGTTAAAGACACGCACTTCTCCCCCGCATACTACTTTATTATTATTTCGTTATTTTCTCAAACTTCTCATTTGTCTTTTTCCCTTCTTATACAACGCCTCCCGTAACTGCAGTTGTCTCTGTCCTGCCGATGACAGATCGTGTTTTGACAGTACTTAAATTCTTGACTTCTGACTGCGCGCACCTGTTTGGACAGACAGACGACAGTTCGAAGCTTTATCAGCAAAGTGCTGAAAACACCGCGTTGATGCAATGGCTGACATCCGCGACTCTGGGTGCTATTCTGGACACTGTCAAATTCTGCCGTACTCCTGTTCAATTCTGTAATGGCTGCATTTTTGAGCCAGTCGGGGAGTCCGTAAGCTTCCCCCTGAGCCAATCAGAGCGGCCAAAGATGGTGCATTTTGACAGTATGGCGGATTTGACATTAATGTCCAGGATGGTATCCTCTATCTGACGCAAAAGACGATAAATGTGGCTTCTATATATATATTGCACGTGCGGCGTTTCGTATGGAATCAGCCTGGAGTCATTACAGAGATGAACCACACTGTAGGCACCGCCTGTCTCAGCAACTCGCACGTTCTGTGCGCCAGACATACGTTTATGCCTTTTGCATTTGCATTCTGCACAGCACGTCTTTGGCTCGTCTGCGCTTGATATAGGGCGCCCGTCTTTTTTTATACGTCTGGTATATACCAGGTCGTCCCTGCTCCCCCGCCGCCATGCAGCTCTTCTGATTTGCTCGGCTGATGTCGACGAAACGGGTTTCGCTCTTTTCTTGATGATCGATATATGTACACTCACGGCTCGCTGTAGGACTTCGGGTTAAGAGAACCACAAAACTGTATCAACTTCGTGACGAGGAAATATATACCCGGCTTGTGGCTTGTTGATATTCACTTCGTGCAAAGCTGTATATGATACGGAGCAAAGGTTATCAGAAGGTGGGACTGCACGCTGCGATGCCCAGGGCAGTAATACCGTCCTTTGGTCTTCTGGTATGCATTAAAGTCTGCTCTTTGAGCCAGCACAGGCAAATGAGTAAAACAGAAATTCGGTTTACCACTTCATCCGACGTTCCCGTGTTAGTAAATGCATTCTTTCCAGACGATAAACCTGGGTCTAGCAGGCTCTTTTCTGCTGTCTCCCATAGCAGAATACACTCTGGGAAAAATGTGCTCGTCTGCTACTCGTCTATTTGCTGCCATTTTGTGCCCACAACAGACGTGGTGCTGTAGCGTCGATACGTTCTACTTGAGCACGGATTGATTGAGTACGGTGGGCTTGGCAAGTTGCTGCAGCTTCATGCTGTAACTCGGCAGTGTACATACAAACCAACCGGTCTTAATGCTTGCTGCCTTTTGTTGTTGTTTATCTTTGCCGGCACTGGGAAGCGACCACACATGCTCTTGCTGGCCCCGTATTCAGGATGTGATAGTATCGCATTTCCAAGTTGCATGGCGCGAGTTAATCTCGACGGATCTTTTAGTTCCGGTGGTGCGTCCGCGGTCAGCTGTTTTGAAGTGCCGGTCCGGGATTATCTTTCTGCGTAGTGGAAAGTAACTTTCATTTTGCGTAATCCCTCCTCTCACGAGCTTGAGTAATCGCCGCACTTGCATAAGGCCGCTCATCTGGTTACCACGTGTCGGTGCCTGCTGAATCGGTTAAGCCTAACTTGATCCGAGTCCATGCAAGGAAGCATCGCCAACTTGAGGGTTATCCCGAAGACCGCTGTTGGAAAACACTCACCGTGTAACCATTTTATAAAAAAAAACCATATATCATAGATAGAAGTAGTTGTGCGGATTCAAAAACGCCTGGCATGGTGTACGCATATTGCCTCCTACAAATTCAGCACCGATAAAAGCTTCCAGAGAGGTGTGCGAATGAATCTGCTCATGCAAATTCTCTGCTATTGCCGCGGTATACATGTGCGCGTTCGAAGCTCGCCGAGCTCTTTAAATAAACACCCAAGGACCGTTGGCTGCACAGCCAAGAGCTGTACTATTGAATCGTTTCCACTTCGTTGTGCTGCCGTCAGCGGCCTGTTTCTCATAATCGAAATCGTGACCAGAGTGAATGCCAACTCTCCCGCCACAATGGCGCTCTGGTGGCGTTAGAAGGAAAAAAAAAAGAATGCAAAAGAAAAACTCGGTTAAACTATACACCCACATAAGAAATGGGAAGTAAGAACGCCTCCGATGTTTTGCGAGCGCCCCCAAAAAAGAGGCGGGAAACGAAGGTAATTGATGTTATCGCCTGCTTTTTGTTCTCTGTGCTCTTGCAGAACTGGCCTACCAGAAGGCGTCGGAAAAGAGAGAACCAATAGTCTTAAACACAAAGCTATCGTGTCTTCTTCCATGCGACCACTCACCATCGTGTCGTCATCTCCTCTTCGTCGAAAGAACTTAAATGATGCTCTGAAGTCGACGCGCACTGCTCGCAACTGAGCAGACGAACGCGCAGGCGTCTGGTTGCGTTATATAGGTCGTCATGCACCCCGCGTGTTTGTCCCGAATCGTTCTCTTATTATTTTTTTTTCGCTGAGAAAATGCACGCAGGGTAAAACAACGCATCGCAGTAACCACCGTTAGTAGTAATGTTGGTAGTAACTAAGCTCGCAACAAGCGCAACAGACGAAATCAACAAAGCTTTAGTCGTCTGCTGCCCCACACGTCGACGTGTTGTCATACGCGTTGAGTAAAAAAATTAATAATAGTTACTGCTTAACGCGTTCCTTTGGAACGTCCCCTTGGTTACCGCGTAGGAACTGTTAGGCAGTAACCAAGCTTGAAACAGGTGCAGCAGACGTCCGGTAAAAGGCGTGGCAGACGAACACTCCTAACTTTATAGTCTTCTGCTTGCCTCGCGCGTTGCCAGAAGTGTTTCTCGCCAGGAAAGCGTTCCCCACTAACCAAGCTTGAAACAGGTGTAACAGGCGAAAAACGTCCGGTCTCGTTCATAGTCGTCTGCTTCCAGCGCGGTACTTTCATCCCATTAGGCCTAGCCCAGGAAGAAAAGAACTTCGTGACCCGGTGACGGTGCCACTACGGAGGGGAAGTTCGAACACGATCGAACGTGTGCGTCCTTTAAAGAAAACACATTAGAGGCGTGAAAAAAGAAAACAAAAGAACCTAATGCCGGAGAGAAAGCGAGCCAACGGGAAGCGATGCGTGTCGAGTCCGTTATAGAGAAACCGAAAACTGGTTCCCCTTCGGCGGTTCGCGCTCGCCCGCCAACGCCGCACACGACGATGGCGTCCCGATTCGTGAAGTCCCTGGACGCGCCGTGCTCGTGCGAGTTGCGTGCGAGGTCAACCGGTGTACAGCGCATGAAAAATCGAACGATAGCCACCTCGCTCGGGTCGTCCGGAACGAGGTCGCCCCCATCGGCTCGGCCGAGACACGTTCGGGCCGAAGCCGAAGAACGCGGCAGCCACGGCGTTGGCCTGTCTCGTCTGCTAGAGATCTTGTCCTTCTTCCGCGGCGTCGTCGTCTGCTGCACTCGCGAGAGTTGTCTTCTGGCGTCTGCGTGATTTTGAGTTTTTGTCGTCTGCTTCACTAGCGAGTGGTCTTCCAGTCTTCAAACGAAAAAAGAAAAAGAAAAGAAAAACGGAGAGCTAAAAGAACGACAGACAAAGAAGCAGGAAGGACACAGGATTGGCGCTCATGTCTTTCTCTTTTTCTTTAGCGCTCAGATTTTATTTGTTTGTTTCTTTGTTTGTTTTAAGCATGAACCAACTCTCCCAAAGGCATGTTCGACTATGGCATAGTCTTCCAGACTTTTTTTTTCTTTTTTTTTTCTTTCGTATGCCCTCGCCTTCTGTAAACAGCTTCTCTCGACATCAGTCTTTGTTCGGCTGTTTTCATCTGCTGTAGTCTTCTGCGAGTTTCGCATGCAGAACTTTCCTTCAGTTTGTCTGCTTACGACATACGGAATTGCCGTTTTTGTTTTCAGGAATGACCATTAACACGTCTTGTAGAATTATGTGTGCAATAAACACTATTCATCAACTAATTTATTCTATCATAGTTAACAAAATAGCGGGAAACTTGTTCTCTATATGCATTTAACGATCGACCGATTCGTACTCGTCTAACATACTTCGGCTTTTGACCAGACGCCGTTGACCTTTTTTCTTCTTTATTACAAGTACTTCCGCTCGGCTCATCTTTTTACATAGCCTCTGACCGTGTCTTGACCTTCTGTTCATTTTTATTTTCGTGTCGTCTGCAAGGCTTCCTGATGTCGGTCTGCTTCGAATACGCGGTCCTATAAGCCGCCGTCTTCCGCCTATATTATACTTGTTTTCTTTCTCACGGCGTGTATATACGCACTTTCCTGTATATCTTATGCAGCAGTGACCTACTGGCAACACGCGTTTTTGTGCCCAGGTGATTTAATTATCCTTGCGTTCTTGCTCCTACATTACGTGACAAACCTGTTCGTGTGCCACTTCTTGTCGTCTGTTGCGCATTCCACGCACCACCGTTCTGCTAGTGTTTCCGTCTCATTCCGAGCAGACGAAAAATTTAAAAAAGATGTAAACAGACATCTTCATTATTTAATTTAATTGCATCGTTTCTCTGCGAATGTCAAACTATTGCGCCTTCAGAAGCCCAAGTTTTAAATAGTTTAGTCAGGGGAATGTGTTCTGAGGAGTTGGAAATAACCGCCTTTCCCTATTGCAAAAACCAACGCCTCCAGTGCATTTCCAGTACGTTTTCCGTACTGGGAGCACTGGAAACGCGCTGGGAACTATCATATTTCACTGGGCCGTACACACTGGGATGCCGGCAGCGCTGGCTTGCACTGGTGTGCGCCGGCGTTGTACTGGGACAAGCTGGCATAGCTGGAATATCACTGGTAGCAGTGAGAGGCTGGCTGGAAAGCGCTGTACACTGGGAGGCTGTACGCTGGCACGAGTGCGGAACACACTGGAAGCAGCCCAGAGATGATGGCGCTGGTTTCACAGGCGCGCGCTCTGCACTGGGCCAGTATTAGTTGATTTCACTAGGTGTGAAGACCGTGGGAACATTTACGGCTTGGCCGTACTTCATCGCTGCGAGCTACAGTGTGCAGCAATGCGGCGTACGGCGTCCGCGTGCAGTAAGCGCTAGCAGCTGTGAATGTTTACGTTTGTGCATATTCCCCGCTCTTTGCTTACACACGCAATCTCACGTCTGTATGAGCCACTCTGTTAATAGTTCTGCTGTAGTGTTCACTTGTGTAGAGGAGTCGGTGCAAATAGCAGTAAAATTTTACATCGCCGCGAAATTTAATGACGCTCTCAAAGCGTCGATCCCAACTCACGCAGAAAAAGAAAAAAAAAAAACCGCCGATCACCACCACGCTGCAAATGCACCTCTGGCGATTGCTGCACCTTCAAATACTTTAGATGCGACAAAAATTAGTCATATGAGAAAGCTTCTTGAGATAATATACAATAATTTTAGCTTTCTCAAGCCGCCGAGCCCCGATCGGTCTGTCCCAGTATGCTTCCAGTGAAGCTTGGGCATAGCGTACCGGCCGAGTCCGTCTACACGCGAACGGCACTCCAAGCCTTAAGAATACGCTACTACGACGAATCAAAATTACTGCTTAGTACAGCCTTGGCATCGGTTGACATGAACAGATGATTTTTATTTCTTCGCGGTGCTTGAACATGAAGTGGTGAGCATCGAAGCGGCGCACTTTGAGTAAGCACATATATGTCACAGAAAGTTGCTGCCGCACTCTTTTCTGCCTCAAATGCAATCACACATATTTGTCGATCAGTAGGGCTTACTGAACAAAGATGATGAGAGGTTTCCCACTTCACTGCGCTTCCTTTTTGCGAAGCGATTAACAGAATTGTGAGCTTCGATGAACCTGTGTATGTCAGACACTGGTACTGGCGCTGTCCTAAAATATCACCGTTTGAGCGAGAAAACTGCTAAGTGTCACTTGAAGTACACGTTCAATTATCGAGCGGCATTTTAGTGTACACAAAACTCATCTAAATACATGTCGACTATTCGCAAGAGCAAGAAAAGGCTATCGAGTTCAAGCCGTAACAGCCGATAGTCCCTGCCCGTCGGTCTAGTTATATTTTGTCGGTATTACATATGAATTGTATGATATACTGACTGCTGTTGCCATTATCCGAATGTCATGCGTGATCGGCGGCTTGTTTTATTTGTCTGACAAAGGTGTGGAGGTTTAATTGCGCGTAACAAGCGCGTTGGTCTTGTGTGTACCACTGCAAATGACAAGTCTAACGGCAGATCACACCTCCCAATAGGCTTTTTACGGACTCTTCAGCGTGTTCTGGCGTGGCGCAGTGGTAGTGCGCTGGGTTGGCAGTGCAGAGATACCACGTTCGAATCCTGGTCATGGAAGGTTTTTTTAGGGGCGAAGCTCCTTATGGCGTCACCCGTTCGTCCCCGTTGTCGTTTGTTTGTAACCACCGCTCGTTGAGTCTACAATCCGGCCATAGATGGCGCTACTTGTACTATATAACGAATGCATATACGCTGAGAAATGCAAAATCGCCCCACACTAGAGGGCGTTTTGTAGCAAAAGATAATAATAAAAGGTGAGTTTTATGAACACAGGATTTACGTCACACGTAGGGAAGGAGAGAGAGACGATCGCGCCACTGCGATCGCGTGTTATTCGGCGGCGTTTTGGCGCGCGCGCCAACAGGGGCTCGTCGACGGAGGATGGACAAGGCTGCCGCGCGGCGTGCGCGCAGGGCGGCGGCGGCTCGCGCTCGAAGAAGCGACCCCGCCGTGCGGGCGCGGGAGGCCGAAGCTAGCCGTGATTCTGCGCGGCGGCGCCGCGAGGACCCTGCAGTACGAGCGCGGGAGGCCGAAGCTAGCCGTGATTCTGCGCGGCGGCGCCGCGAGGACCCTGCAGTACGAGCGCTCACGTTACTCACGAGTTTCCTTGAGGTTTGTGGCGAGGTATCTTCAATACATAAGAGCTTCGCCCAATCTCCATCATTCACCCCGTGGATATGCTGTCATTTTTTTTAGTGCTTTCTTTCTTTTTGTTATAATGCGTCCTCTCGCTTTTTTATATTTGCGTATTATTTAGCATGCATGGCAGGGAAGCACCACGTTTTTTTGCTCTAAAGAGGTTTTGCGTGCCGGTAACTCGCGCCTCCCAGTATCCCGTGGCACGCCAGCGTGCCAGTATACGGCGTCACACTGGGCCCATAATCCGGCATGGCGCTGGACGCTGGCTTCCAGTGGTGCTGGGTTTTCCAATAGGGTTGTTACATCCCGTTCAGTGCACCCTGATTGGCTGTTTGACGGAAGGCGGGAAAGTATAGTCGCTCCGGTCATTGGACGAGCATTATGCTACGTCACGTAAGACGACGCCGCCGCCTATAAAGTGATCATCTCAGAAGGGAAACCCGCCGTGGGCAGCTTGGCGGCTCATGCAAGGTTAAAGGTCGTGTGATGGGATCCCCGCCATGGCGACCGCGTTTCGAAGGGGGTGAAACTAAAAAAAAACTAAAATAAAAAATAAAGAAAAGGACACCCGTGTACTTTGATCTAGGTGCACGCTAAAGAACCCCAGGTGGTCAAAATGACTCCGCCGGGCCCTCTCAGGAGTGAAATCACAGCTAGTTTGGCACGTAAAACTCTACCAATTATTATTATTATAATTATTATTATTATTAGTAGTAGTAGTAGTAGTCGAATACAGTGCCCCAACAAGTGTCGTTTTTGAAGGCGGTTTAACAGCAACGTCCTCGTTAAGGCCCTGCTTGTTCCGATTCCCTGCGTGTTTCTGCGCATGTTCTTTCGTTTGCGAACGGGAAAAAACTCCTTCGAAACACATTTTCACGATATTCTGACGTCAGAATGAGTAAGGATCGACATGTTGTTTCTCACATCACCTTTCAGATACAGAATTTTACGCGATGGGCTTGCATCTGCGTTTGGCATTGTGCATTGCCTGCGCCCGAGTCTGCCCCTTGTGTTCCTCGTCATGAGATGACGTCACGTCACCTCCTCCGAGCGTCGTCGGCTCGCGAAATTCCAGTTTAAGTCTATTCGCCAGAAAAGAGAAAGAAAGCTTTCTGCCTCGGCACAGAAATAAAACCCTCTTGATTCTGTCTATAATATAGTGCGTGTGCGCTGTGTCGATCATGCTCCCATTACAACGGATTCGCAGAAAAGATCATTCCTGTATACACGACTTATATTTTATTTCCCCTTGTGACTTATATTTTCTTTCCCCTTGTTTCGTATCGGACGCTATTTATAGAAAGGCGGAAAAAAGCGTCCCCGAAAAGAAATTCGTGACCGAGCTATTTGCGTTTCGTTCGAAAAACAAAACACTATACTTTCACGTCCGATATCTATAGCCGGAGACAGTCTCCTACACGCCAGACCGGTTTTTTTTTTTTTTTTTTTCATTTCTTTGTATGCTCTTCGACGCTGCAGGTGTAGACTTCAGTGTGCAAAGGGGACTTGGTAATAGTGCACTGGTGACTAAATAAGTTTTATTATTGACAAGGAAAAAATAAAATCGGAAAGCCTCCCGGCTTCCTGGTACGCGCTTGTTCCAGGAAAAACTCTCCGTCCGCCTGACTGTATAATGCACAAGCAAGGAGCTACATTGGTAAACCGTGCGTGTTTCTTACAGGGAAGGATTTCCTGTCCAATAAAAAAAAATCGTTATGATCCGGGCTTTCGCCGCACGTATAACGTATCTTCAAATGTGGTTGCTTGCTCTATATCGCCTGGGACAACAAGCTAGATGTAGTAAGTTACATAACATATAGCCGAGTTCTCAAGTCACAGGAACAGCGACTATGACAAGTCGGCGTGAAAGGTTTGTGAAAAGTTTGAACAGAACATCTTGCATCGTGGAACTACAAAATAGAGGACCCTCATAAGGATTCCATACGACTATACTCGGGAATGGGTCGAGAAAAAAGCGGCGTCAGCCTGTCAAAGGACCCCCCCCCCCCTCCCCTCCAGCCAATGGTGCCGCTCTGTCAATGTGACGTCGCAGCAGACCACCTCCCCACTGCACTCAAGAGAGGAATCAAATCGCGGCGCGCAGAGGGTCTACCGCGACGTCACGTTGACAGAGCGGCACCATTGGCTAGGGGGGGGTCCTTTGACGGGCTGACGCCGCTTATTTCTAGTGTAGTTTTGTCACGCTCACAATGCATATACTGTACGCGGGGCTGTCTCAAAGAGGAAAAAGTCAGATATATCCTCTGCGATTTTCGCTTCGTGTTTTTTGGTGTTAATCGCATGGCAGGCAGCTCTTTAGTTCAGGCTTGCGTATTATTAAGTGCTAACCTCCATTTTTATTTTTCTTTGTTTTGCAGAATGCAGACCTTGCACGGACAGGGAGCTCCTACATCACTACTGTTCCAGCGATTTCGGTAAGTGTCGACATCGGAACGGTCGCGTACATACGTGAGACGCACTGGCGGCTTAACATCGCCCGGGTGCAATCGCGTTTTGTGAAAGCATCCTTTATTCACATATAGATAAGAGATAGAAAGTATAAATATGGGCATATACACTTTCGACTGTTTCTTTGCTTAGCAGCTGGCTGCAGTTTCACGCTTCGTACCTCCTCGGTCATCGTATAACACATTGTTCAGTTATTTGCTGTTTGCGTTAGAATTTATATCAGTATAGTAACTGTATCAAGGCAACGCTTTCTTTTCCTTTTGTCTCTTTGTTTTTCGAGCCCGTGAACGTCTTCATCGTTATCGTTTCATAACGTGCAGATCTTTAATTCCAGTTGGTGAGCCGTCTGCTTGCGCCCAACTATGCAAATGCTATGCAAATGTAGTTCGTCTGCTTTAGAAATCGGCACTTGTTTTGCGCCCGCTTTGTATGCAATCGGTGGTACTTTGTTTTCGAAGTATGCATACAAATACAAACAAAAGGAGCTCAAATAGTCTTACAATACCGGCTACGGTTTTGGATTGCCGTCTGTTTGGCTGATGCATCATATGATATTAGACAGGGGCACTGTATATTACATCGCTTCCTTGCGGAGTGAAATGCAGTAAATGTTACTGCCTCATTGCGAAACGCTATACATGTGGTATAAATAGTTCTCAACCGATGTTTGATAGCGAGTGAATCGAACTGATAAACAAGAAAAGAAATTGAAGGTAGTTGAACGTGCGGCACTGTCTTCGCGACCGCACACTCAGCACCATGTCCACGTTAACGAAGATATCGTAAAAATGCGCGTTTTATTGGTCGACTGTCTTCGCGGCCTCGTCTTCAACCGCGAGAGGCTGTAATAATATTAGGACATTGAATTTACGAACCCGAGCTTTTAGTGCCATTCCACAATAAAAGGGCTGACTTTCTGGAGGGTCATGGCGCTCGTTAAAGAAGGCGGTCGTCTGCTACATGGGAGGGGAGGTCCTTAGCAGACGACACCTCGCACATCAAGTTTTCGTCTGCTTTAAACGAGATTTCTCGCGGCGACAAGGTTACGACCGTCCCTGCTGCCACCCCCGCACTCCCTTTACGTAATAAAGAAAAAAAAAACTAAATGAATATAGAAGTCGCAAACGAAAATACACAGCGGCAACAACAACGCAAAGTGTAAAGAGATGTAGAGGCCTTCGGGGCTAAAGACCCGTGTGTGCGGCTCGCGAAGCCTTGTTTATGACGTCTCAAAAAAACTCCCCGGCGTGCCACGCCACCGCGCGGCCGGTGTCTGCATTTCCCACAGTGTCTCTTTTCAGATTCTGATGAGAAAAAGAGGGCGAGAGGGGGAGAGCAGCGACACGCATTGGGAGAGAGCGCGAGACGTTGAGCAGACGACACACACGTGCGCGAGCAGACTACAAGTATACAGATGAAGAAAAGTTGCAGTATACTTGCAGAAGGCGGAGGAGGATGAAGACGCGCACTTGAAATCTCTGCGTGGGCGCGGTGATAAGCCATAGCTCTACGGAACCGTAAACAGAAAAAAGGGAGACAAGAAATAATTAAGAGAACGCGCCTCTTCACGGAGAACTTCCCTCCCTCTCTTCTTGCACGCCAAGATTCACGTCTCCGTGAAGGCGAAACAAAGATACACAAGCGAAGGGCAGGCTAATGGGTTCTGCACCCTGGGTTCGCTCTCGCGGTCTCACGCTCCTACTGGTTAGTGCGCTCCGCAGTCGCCAGGGGGCGTCACCATGCGACGTCAAGGAATATACATAAACAAAATGAATGAATGCAGTGTAGTGTTGCACAAATGCACACAGCTCAAAGCTAAGCGTCATCAAGCAGTCCGCATTATACGAACCACCGGCATCGTGGTACATGGTGGCGCTTACTGCGGCAACGAGCTCGTCTTTGGGCTTGGCTACTGGTAGGTTAGTGGAGCTAAGGGCTAAAAATAAACCGCTAGAATCATTTCTCGCCCATCTCACGGGAGCCGGAGGACCTTCTTGATGGTATGATGGAAAATTCTATGGAAAGGAGGGACTCGGCATGCAAGTAGCAAGTCGCGGTTAGCTACAGGGGGGCAGAAATCTCGAATCTCCTCTCTCTCTCTCTCTCTCTCTGAAGCCAGTGTCACGTTTGGGTAGTAGTGAGCAGAAGAAGAAAGATTGCGGGATACGGGACGACCCCGTGTTATCTCTAACAGGGCCACCCTGTGGACAGATGCGACGCAGCCCAGCATACCGAAAAGGCGTCGTCCCCTCTCCTGTGGTTTTACCGCGCATTTTTGGTCTGGCAAGGGGACGCAAAGTATCTGTTGGCGAGATGGTCGACAACAACGACTGAAAGACGTAAGAGACACAAGACAAAAAAACAAAATCACGGGGCCTACGTTTGACCTTCTTTTGCCATGTTGCATGCACGAACAACATTATCGGTGAGCCCCCCCCCCCCCCCCTTCTTCTTTTTATTCTTCACATAGGCTGGTGGGAACAGTCGCACATGCGTGGGAAGATGTGACGTTGTGGACGGAGGTGGGAAAGTTAAGGAAGCCATATTGTTTGTCTCAGACCGATGCCACGCGTCCTATACGCTTTTGTTGGGGGGGGGGGGGGGGGGGTCGTCTGATTTCCGTTTACCCTGGACAGCAACGTAAAAACCGAACCGCGTGTGTTTTCACATGCTTCTGGCTTTCGTCGGTCGATAGACGACTCTGGAATGGTACAGTCCCTCCTGGATATGCCGAACGTTAATTGGTTGATGCTTGAGTCTGGATATTCGCAAGGAACAGACGAACAACCAGCATTAGGCAGGATTCCGCAAGCATTGCTGAGCGAAACAAAATAAGTAGGTAAAGAAAATCAAAAGGAAAATGACCGAAATAGCAGCAGATGCTTCGAAGTAACTCCAGCGCACATCATCAGCGACAATTACTATAGAAGCGTCACATGAATGTGACAGTATAGGACTTCGAGCGTTACACGGCAGTTTTTGCGACTGCTTAACATTCGGGTGCACTAACTTCGATGGAGGCGAAATGTTGAGACCCGTGTGCTGTGCGATGTCAGTGCACGTTGAAGAACCCCAGGTGGTCGAAATTTCCGGAGACCTCCACTACGGCGTCTCTCATAATCACAGCTCGTTTTGGGACGTTAAACCCCACATATCAATCAATCAAACTTGACAGCTGGTAACCTTGGGTTACCAGCTGTAACCAAACGGCATCGGAAGCATTGTGACCCACTTGTACAGTGTTCTCGCTTTTGTAAAATGCGCATGAAGTCACTAGTGTACATTTTGCAGAATATATATTCCAGGAGGCTCGGCTATTTCTTCGCCATTCCCTATACTGTTTATACTTCAGCTTCTAGAGGCATGCGCGTCGAGCGAGCGTGCACGCATACTTCTTATATGGGTCGCTCCACGAAATGTGTATATATATATATATGCAGTCACTCAGGGTCACAACGCGAGCGTGCGTATACTCATGCGAGCGTGTGTACACTCGATGCACTCGGCTCCCGCGGCTCTCGCGTAGCGCCTCTGTACACTCCTCGCGACCGAAGCGCCCTCCCTTCCCCAGCCACTTGTTTCTTGGAACGACCACAGAGCGCGCGAGCTTAGCCGTGGGTTCTTTTCTGTCCGTGAGAACGGGGCTGTACACAGTCATCCACGAATCTCTCTCTCTCTCTCCCTTCCCCCCTCTTCCGTGTCTTCAGCTATGGGCAAGCCTCCTTGAGTAATAATGAGCGCCGGTCGACTGCGACACTAATGTCATCTAGCGGCGAGCTAGAGATTGCGTGTACTGTTTGTCTTTGGGTGCGCGCTTCCGTAACATTCTGTCGCTTTGTGTGTGTTTGTGTGTGCGTGTACGGTGGGAGTCCGGTCCTTGCGAGTGCGTTCCCATTAGAACCGTGCGAGCTGGTGGAACCCTAGAACCAAAGCATCGGTTGGTTATATTGTTACATTATATTGTTTTCCTCAAGGGCCGACTTCACTACAGTGGGCGCCCAGAGAGTGATTTCAAAGCAGAGGGCTCGCTCGTAGCATAGGGGAATTGAATAAGCAGTTAAAGAGGTCGTGAAAAGAATATGGAGCTGACCGGTTGTAATTTTCACTGCTTCACTAAGCATTCGATATGCTGATTCCGAAGTATTTCGGCGCAGTATTCAGTGTACATTTAAGAATGCCCGTTTTGAAATCCCGAAGCGACCATGCGACACCACGGGGCGGCATTGGCACTATTCAGTGACGTTACCTTAAGACATTTAAAAGAGTCAACATATCGTTATCTTTCGCTTGCTGTAAAATAATTAAAATAATAGATTTGTGTGAAAGCTAGAAAGTAAGAACATACATATACTTGGACCCCGAAAGCAAGGATTGGAGCATGGTTTGCCTTACCGTGAAAGTCCGAGGGCGCGCTAATCTCGGAGGCCATAGAGGCGACTAAGATGACGTAATCTGCAGAGTTGAGGGAGACGCGCTATGAGGAAACCGAAAGCGTGTCTTTTGTCGTTGCGAATCAATCCAGAAGGTGCAACGAAACAACGTATATGATGAATCAGGAGGCGAGGGTTTCGAATACACACAGAGTAGGGCAACATTCTCGGAAAACGTTTCAACGCCCTTAAGTCCATATTTAGTGGACGTAATACCTTGTAATATTGAAGGATATGTTTTCGCAATATAGCGCGTCTACAAGCGTTAGCGGGGCAAGTGTGAACTCGAAAGAGCAAGCATGGGCGGTGCGTTGTGCAGGAACTGTCTTACACCTGTGGCCTTGATGTAGTTGGTATATCAACTATCAAGTGGCCGTTACAAGCCATTTAAAAACGAACATCGAACAGCTAGGAATAACAGACACATACTCCTCGCTGCCATGTCTGCACGAACAGGTTACTAGTTTGGGACACTTGTCAAACCACGCCCACATTAGTGTTGTCAGCACTTGACTGGACTCCAGTGCTCTAATATCAGGCATCGCTGATTGGTTCAAAAGCGCCATCGCGCACCGATTTGACATTAGCCCTCAGATACAGTGCCCGTTCAGCAACCATACTGTGCGGTTCTCAGCTAGGAGACGTGCGCATGAGCGGCATTCCGAGTGGTTCGCTTGTATACACTTCTGCTCGCCCTTTTCGTGTGCAAACGACCACATGCCGCGCACGCGCGCATTTGTACATTCGTGATGTTCATCGTGTCTTTCGCAGCGGAGGCGTTAGTCGTTAAACAAAGGCGTGGTCCACTTCACGGTTGAAACATAAAGTGTATGTCATCGAATGAAGATGAAGAGTGACAGACAGTGGGTGTGGGCCCGAATAACTTTCCAGGTGTATGGGAACCAATAGCTGAGAAAATGTGGCACCGTAACAACAGTTCAGCTTTGGGGTATCACCGATGACGTCACCTTCCCATGGTTCCTCTATCGCATCTTTGGAATAGATATACGCTGAGCTGGCGTACACACTGCACAAGCATAAGGAGGGAGCATGGAACTATGATAAAGTGAACTGGAGGATCACTTTAACTAGGAGGCGGTGTCACGTGATTATGATAGCCTCGGCAAGCCAACCTCATGTGACGCCTTGCGCGCGGTGCATCTTGGGTAGAATTAGGCTTACATGGTCGCCGGGACCGCTCGAGGTTGTTTGGTACGCTGGAATATTTCGTGGCTTGATTGATTGATTTCCGGGGTTTAACGTCCCCAAACCACGATATGATTATGAGACACCGTAGTGGAGGGCTCCGAAATTTTGACCATCTGGGGTTCTTCTTCAAGGAGCACTGAACATCCCACAGTACACGTGCCTCAACATTTCGCCTGGATTCGATCCCGCGACCCTCGTATCTGCAGCCGAGTGCCATGGCCACTAGACCACTGGGGGAGGCATTTAGTGGCGCCTGACCATACACGAATCTATAGAGCTTGCCTATATCACGTGACCGGAATCTAGTTCCCATGATTCTCCGCCTTAAATTATTTTTTCTTTAATGATTGGGCCTCAAGATTGCTACGTGATGCCTTCTCCTAGCTTTTTCTTTCTCCCTCCATGTTTTAAGATCGCACGTCGACATCATGTTCGCATGGTTCCTTTATCGCATCCTTGGGATAGCAAGGCGCGTGCGCTGAACTGTTGTACGCAAGCGTGCAGCGGAAACTGGACACCCGGGGTTCCCATCGTGTAGACAACGCATGCAACATGCCGCGTCTGTGTAGTCTTTCTAGTGTATGCGCGACATGTTCCCACACCTCCTGATCTGTCTCTCTCTCTCTTACTCTTCTCAGAGTGCACATAACTGGCTTCTGTGAGTCGTGCGCTGCGTATATACATGTATAGCACGCGTCCTCTTTCTTTTGTCTCTTGCACGTTGTGGCACAATAGCACTGGCTGTGTGACGCGTGGAGTTGACACAAGCGAGCCCTTTGGCGTGCTCGTTGTCATTTCTGGTTCCGCTCTGCATGTCCTATATATATGCTTCTGTATACTACTGTAGGGCGTAGCCTGCGAATCTTTCCCACAGAACCTCTTGACTTGCTCTTTATACAACACTTCAAGCTCTGTGTATCTTTTTTCAAGAGCCACGCTTCTCTTGTTTCACGATTACGCGTCGCACGAAGGAAGGAACAGCCCGCGCCATGTGAGCGTGCACCCGTCTTGTTTAATAAAGCCGTGGTCGCTAGGCGGTACTGGTATGCGTTCCTGGTATGTGCGCGGCGCCCTGTTTTGTCTCTTTCCTTCCGATCGACCTTGGCCGGACGCTATCGCGTACGTGAAACGGGGCAATCCTGCGTGCTTGTCCTTGACTCGATTTCGTTTGTGTGTTCTCGCTTTTGTGCGGTACGGGCGTTGGCCAGTATGTGGTGGACTTTCGGGGAAGTGGAGCTCACGATATTCGGCCACCGTGACCATGGGCTTGGTATGCGAGTGTTGCCACGAGGTAGAAGTGAGAACGCAAGTCTTATGGGCGTAGCCGAAGAAGAAAGGGGGGGGGGGGGGGGGGTCTTTTACGAAATGTTGAGGGAGTTCAACAAGTACGATGCCACTAATAAATTATCGGGTCAACAGTCTATGAACGGTAAATCAACAGTCAGTTTTTGTGACAGATAACTTTGCAAATATCTCTGCCCGGTGAATCTATGCACCAGGGCCTTTGTGCACAGAAACCAGCGAAAAGGAAAGATATTGCTAGAATTATAGTTTCAATAGCGTATTGCTCAGAACGTGGCCTCCGTGAATGGCGGTTTGCGATAATGTGTGTGCGAAAATCACGGAGGCCTTGTTGCGAGGCGCTGGCATTTACTACTGACCACGATGTGATGCTCCAGATGCCTGGTGAATGCGAAGTTCTTGAATACCAGAACATGGGTTCTATTCTGGACACAGTCAATCTCCACCGTCTTGTCAAATTCTATAATGGCGGCATTTTGAGCCATTAACGTGCTTGTAACAGCCCTTTGGGCCAATCAGAGCTGCCAAGATGGCGAATTCGACGAGATGGTGCAAGTCGACGGTGTCCAGGATCACTCCCGCATAGCTCTCACCACGTTTTGTTAATTTACAAAAATGGTAGGTTCGACAAAATGTAGCTGGAACGACGTATATAAAAAGGCACTTTGAGAGTCAAAGAGTTCTCGGTAATGGACGCTAATTATTCGCAGTCTGCTGAGTTACAGCGTCCACTCTAGCCGATGCAACAGCATGGGGCTTTTGAACCGAGGCAGCATGACGTTTGTTGGTATACAAGTTTGTAGCCGAACCTCCGTCTAGAGCCAGGGAATAGGTTGACAGCCGACAGAGTGTCACTGGCACTGTCCAACTGGTAATATTGCTTGCACCAATGGAGCCAACGCAGTATTTGCGCGTTTGTCAGAAACTATATACCATCTTCTTGACACGGATGTGCAGAGTCTGCTGACCGATGGCGGCTTTTGAGTTTTCAGGTTTTCCTCGAACTGCGGAACAGTTGCACTGAACCACGTTCCAGAACGAGGTTCCTGAGAACGCGCCATATTGAAAGCAGCTCGGTTACGATGCAATGCAGGGAGCGAACGCTAGTGCAGCAGTATCTTCACCAAATTTTGTCAAAAAGCTTCTGAGCCATGGAAGCAGCATGCTCTAAGCCTAGTCGTACATGGCGATTTGCCAGGCTCCTGGCCGCTTCCTTTCTCCTCAGGTTTCACGAAGGTAGTACCACCGGCCTCCCAAACAACGCGCGGTCCCTAGGGTGAACCTTTAAAACTGTTTGCCCCGTCCTTGCATGCGGAATCCATAAATCTCGGCGAAGCACTACGTGTGTGCAAAGCCGCCGAGCTCAAGTCATATCGCACCGCGGGGCTGTTCTCTCCCCGCCCACCTGCTAAAAAGCGTGCGACCTTCTGGCCGGCACACAACAGGTGCGGCCGGGCACGCGGCGAAACAGGTGACCGACGCACTCGCTGGCGGAGGACGATCGCGGGAAATCTCGTTCCCCGATCACGATCCTCGCGGCGCGCGCCGTGTAGTCGGCTCCGCTCGGCTCAAGATGGCTCGCGCGCGCGTGCCTGATTGCATCCCCCCCCCCCCCTTCGCTAAATGCGAGGGTGCTGACCTCTGCCGGAGAGGCGGCACAGCTGACCGACGCGAGGCCGCATCATGAGTGGCGTTTAAGTGTCCCGCCAAGCCACACCGCACCACAGGCTCTTCGGCCCACACAAAAGCCAACCCCCCCTTCTATTGCGCAAGGCCCAAAAGCCATCTTGCCGCACGCCCCAATGCAAATCGCACCGTCGAGCGAAGAGCAGCAAGAAAGCCCGAAAGATCCCTAGCGAAAACATTGCGGCAGCGCCGCCGCCTGCCGACTAGTATTGGCGCTGCAGACGTACTGTGTGTGCGCGTGCGCGAGCCGACGAAACGCAAGCGGAAGGAATGAAAAAGCAGACGACCGATGCAAAAGAAATATATCCAGCCACTCGCTGAGCAGACGACGACGAACAAGATGTATGCAGACGAGAGAGCAAAAAAAATAAAAATAAAATAAAATAAAAGACACGCAGCAGAACAGCAGACGACGCGTGCCTGCGTCTTCTGTCCAGCGTTGCCAGGCCGGAAACCGGTTCGGGGCCAGATTAGGCCCAAGTGCGAGCGATGCGAAGAAAAGAGAAAGAAGAGATTACGACGGCTTTGGAGGAGGCCCTGAGCTGCAGCCAGACTGGCGTCGGCCCGGGCCTTCGCTTTTGCGGGTTGGGTTGAGTCGAGACGAGCTAGCGGTCGGTGCGCCGCCGGGAAGAGGTCATGCAGCGCAGCTTGTCGAGTTTGGGAGGTAGGTGGGGGGGGAAGAGATCAAGGGTCAGCCGGCAACGCGACTTTCGAAACGTCACGAGCGCACCGCAGGTGGCGAGGTTGTTGTTCCTCTGCGCGCGCCTTTCATGTTTGCTTCTTTGCAAGCGGTGGTCGCTTGAAGGAGGATGCATGCAGCGGTCTCGTGCCTCTCGTATGCGAAGAAGCGACGGCGCGGAAATGAAGAGGGAACGCCCAGATGAGAGAAGCGAGGCTTCGGCGAAGTTGTACTATATCCACCGAGGAGAAATAAAAAGGAGAGAAGTTTGGGCGGGCGATTATAGAAGTGTGGGCACGAATCTTGCCAGTCCAGATGGTAAACACGTATACCGCCCGTGAGGAACCCACCGCAGCGGAAGGGAAATGAAGGTGACTTGCAGCGTGGACGTATTATATGCTTTCTTTTTGCCCCTCTGCGGTTTTGCATGCAACCACCGGCCTCAACCCAATTTCTTTACCCTTACTCGCAAGTCACGCCGGTTCTGTTTACGTGTCATGTTTGATGTCTTGTAAGTGCCCGCAGACATCTCGCGTCATTCTTTGTTCCTTTACAAATTCGAATCCGCTCAGCGTTGGCCCACAGCGGGAGGCCGAGGTGATCACGAAAGCTGGTGCTGTGCCTGGTAGTATATCGTATAAGTGATGTCTGTTTTTTCGAGTGTCCATGAAGGAGCGGGGAATGAGCTTTCAGGATCTGGTCCCTGGCTGTCAGCAGCGACATCAAGGACTCAACACTCGGGCTTGATATTGTACTAAACTCGAGATATGGGGACGACTTTTACCTGATGGGCCATTACAAACTTCATGCTTGCTGTTGTTGCTCGCTGTCTTTCTTTTTTAAGCCGGTACTCACGAAGTCCCACCGCAGCGCTATTGGCTTTTGGCGACTCGAACTGCGCGACCTTCTACTTGAATTTCGCCGCTCACAAAAGGAGTGTTATTTAAAACCTGCATTTTTTAAAAACCTTACGCTCCTTTCTACGGCATGTCTTGTTGATATCCTACAACCTGAATAGCGTGCGTTGCTTCGATAAAGGGTTGCCGGCCGAAAGTGATGTTCGGCCATATATCCATCCAAGAAGGAGAAACGCGCCGACCACCAAAGATTCATGAATAAGTGCCAGACGTTTCGGCTTTCGTACAGGAACCTATCTCGTATGCGCTTTATACAACTCGAAGCAGGCATGCGTTTTGGAATTATGCGTCTGCAGGGCGGAAAATTTGCACCCGTTGCTATATGGCGTGTTACGCACTGTGGGCAAGCTTGTGACTGCAGTCTACGGACAGTGAATGCAGCTTTCGTTCCTCCACGAATTGATCAAATGAAAAAGAAGGAAAGAGATGTCGGGGCTACCATTCACACGGGTACAACTTGTGCACGACACACCCCGCATGCCGGCACCTCGTGTTGCCTCCTTCACGACGATGACTAGAAAACGCGGGCGATTCCAGGAGTAGCGGCGCGCGCGCAACCGACCGAAACGCGATGACGCCTAGTCCACGCGAACCTGACACGCCCTTAATTTGTCCCCTTGCTCGGTGCTTATGCAACGAACGTCCCACGGGAAGGCGCGCACATTGCCAGCGACGTACCCGGCAGCTTACGCACCGGAAAGCTGTTCCGCTTGCGGATCGTGTACGGTTCGCGGAAAACCATAAGGTGCATGCTCATCCACCGGGTCATGTAGTGAGCCGGCTCTCACCATATGGTGCGGGGCATCGGGGTGGCACGTGCGAAGTTCATGTGCAACGTTTTCTACAACAGTGCAGTGTAATTACGAAGCCACAACATCTGGGCCTATTTTGAGATCTAATGTAAAGAGTTCTCGCTTCCAATTGAAATGGCTTCATAATAATTCATAACAAGCTAAATGTTAACAGTTCTGAATACATCTCTAGTGCAGACACAAGAATAACTAGACTAAAACATTCATACACCCTAAACGAATATCGCTTTTATACTAATTGTTTTAAATACTCTTTCTTCCCGCTAGCCATAAGACAGTGGAACAACTTGCCTTCCACTATCACCAATACCTACTGAGTAACCACCTTTCAATCACTACTTGAAAAGTACTTACAGGATACACAAACATAAAACTACAGATATTTTTTTTTGCAAGTTCCTTATTGATGTACCTTACCCTTTGTAGTACTTCCAGCGCTTCCCACATGCCACTAACTACCATTGCAATATATGCCTTTTTTGTACCTTTTGGAATGTATGCCCTTTTTTTTCTTTTTACCTTTGTATACTTATAAGTTGTGTCCTTCCTGCAGTAATCCCTAACGGGATTGGTAGTATGTACTAAATAAAATAAAAAAATAAAGTATATCTTTAACCAGAAGTTCAGTAGGTCAAAAGCAAAGCAGTGGTCCACGTTGTATGGTCAAGAGGAAGCGCAGCGCACTGTTATTCGTCTTTCTTCCCGCTATGCTGTGTAGCGTTGTTGAGTTTGAACGACGAGGGCCAGCAGATGGACAAGGCACTGTATAGCAAATATTCTATAAGCACTGGTAAGGTACCATAAAGTTTGAGGAACGCACTTCTATGAGACGCACTAGACGGGAGAGTTACTTCCAGGACCACATAAGATTTTTTCGCTCAATGCGGTGCCATTGTACACCTCACACATCTCATTCACGGTCGCCTCCCCTTCCCCACTTTTTTTTTGGCGGGGAAGGGGGGTGTTTCGAGAGCGCCGTATCGTACAAGTATTTGCCTTTCAGTTATAGACCCGCTCGGTGCACGTTTCCGCCACGGGGTTATCTACCACGGTACACCAGCAAGGGCCATCAGCGGGCGAAAGCAGCGGCGCAGCCGCCAAAGGTTCGCGCCCTTCTAAAGTTGTATTTATTTGGATCATTACTCTCCCGCCTTGGTTTCCTTCGCTCGCAGCGACGCCCTTTCTCCTCCCAACCTCTCTCTCTCTCTCCCCTCAATCTCCACATCCTGAGGTGTGTCCGCGCTCACGACATTCCCCGACCTGCGTGCATGACGATGCCGCAGTGCAAACTCGGGCGTCGCCGCGTGCACTCCGAAAGAGAGAACACACCACGCGCACTCGTAAAGAACAGGCAGGCCGCCCGCGCGCGCACGCACCGGCGAAAAACTGCGCCCCCGCCCAAAATCCCCGTCGCCATCGTCATCAGCAAATAGCGGCGGCGCGCGCGCCATCTTACGCCTCCGCGGACAAAAAAAGCAAATTCAAATAGATAGGCGAGCCCGACAGACGTCACGCAGCTTTGACCCCCTCCCCTTCCTTTCCTCCCTCCATCACGTACGAGAGAGCGTGCTTCTCTGCGCGGTTGTTCACAAAAGGACGAAAAACGGTGATGGCGAGGGCCATCACAGGGTGAGACAAGCGCAGCCGGGTTTTTCGGGGCAACTTTGGAGACAGATTCGAACCTCTCCCGTTTCTCTCGTCGCTGGACTGCAAATAACGCGGGGGAAAAGGAAATAAAAGAAAGTTTGCTCAGAAAGGGACGCCGCCTAGCGGTGAACCACCGCCCCACCGCCGCCGCCGACCGGACTGCGTTCGACGTCGTCGTCTGCTTGCGGTTTTGTGCGTCTTTTTTCTTTTTTTCTTTTTTTCGTCTTCTCGAGTCCGTCTGCTCGGGTGGGCAGGCGGGGGTACGGCCGTAGCACAATGCCCGAGACCTGTTGGAGGGTTCTGCTTGCACACCATGCTCAGTGAGGAAGAAGATAGAAAAAAAAGGGCGTTTTTCTTTGGGGCGGCGTCTTCAAAACCTGCGCCGTCATTATGGAACCACTATATATGCGGCGCACTCCCCTGCGCTTCGTTTCTTCGGCTGCGCGTTCTTGTTCTGGTTTGGAAGGTTTTTTTTTTTTATTCCCTTTTGTCATTTTGGAGGAAGTGGTGCTCGGAATGAACGGCGACGCATTCATGGCAACCCTAACCTTCGAGGCGAAAAGAAATGGAGCACTCCGCTGGCGGCGTGTGTCGATGACTCGAAAAACTTCGTTTGAAAAATTATAGGCCCTGTCAAGTGTCCTTGCCCTCTGTTTGTCGGCGCTCACGCTCCACTGGCTCCGAAGTACAATAGTACCGATAGGTAACTGGAAGAATGCATGTCTGGCGCAACATAAGGGTGTATGTATATATATCGAGCTTTTTCCTAAGAAGTGGAACGCATGCACACTAAGGAATATGTGTCAAGAGGAGAGTTGTACAGTGTTTACGCGAATGCAGAGTGGTATTCTTGTTTGGAAAGTCGTTCTTTTTCCTCTCACGATCTCGCTAAGCCCTCGCAGTGACGAAAGTATGACTGTGCAGGACTCTCTTATGACAGTGCACCCCCCCTCCCTTCCTATAAACACGCACCTTCTTGTCATTTGCGAAGCGTTCATGTAACTTTATGACAAGGGTGCATGATTTCACTCTTTACCTTGCGCGCCACAATAGAAACGGGTATAGCGAATTTTCGTGTATAACGAAGTAACGTCGCCGGTATTGTCGAGTAAAGGCTTTTTGTGTCGGGCGCGACTTCGTTGAAGCGAATTTCGACCGTAGTGTGAAGCAACACTGTATAGCAGACGACAAAAATCGATGCCGAAAAAGCGAAGCAGACGACAGGAATAATGCTCGTTGAAAGCTCCTTGTAGTGTATATGTGTCCAGACATGCGTCTGCGGAATGTCTTTTACTCTCCATCCGCGTTCACCAAATCCCTCCTTTATGATTTAGAGACCCTTTAGACTCACCGCCCACCTGCCTCGGCCATTCATGACACGGAGAGTGCGTCGTATACGGCCCTAAACTCGGGAAAAATCTCCCATCATTGAAAATGGAAACCACCCGACCAACAAGAACTGGCTGGCTCGAGCGGTGGGTTTTTGTGTTCGCTGACCCGTGCAGACGCGACATCTTTTCCCGCCTCGGAGGCGGCGATCTTGCTCCATTTTTGAACGACGAGCGTTTTGGCTTTGCTACTATGATATGTGAAGCTACGAGGAAGACTCTGAATGCCAACGCATACAAAAAAGAAAGGAAAACGTGTGTTGAGAATAGTGAAATGAGTGGAGGGAGGGGTGAAACCAGAGACGATAGATAGATTCGACGTCCGCGGAAGCTGGTCAGAAATTCTGCTATTTAGCCGAAAAACCCAGACTAACCATTGTTGCCACGCTCTCCGCGTTAGAAAGTGTGTTCCTCCATCCTCGTCTTCCTCGAGTTATATATGTATATAAAAAGGAATGGGGGTTACATGCCCAGACGAGCCCCCACGCCTTATGGTCCGTAAGGAATAGAGCATGAAGTGCGCTTGGTCTGGGGGATTAAGGGTCCGGACCATGAAAAGACCGCGAAGCAGACAGGCAGGCAGCTAGGTCAGGGTATAGAAGCGCCGTCTTGGGGCGATGTACGGAGGAAGTAGCCATGTTCAACTGGCCCCACGATGTCCAGCAGAGAGCCGTCCGAACGAAGGTGCGGGGTCAGAAAGCAACGTTCCGTGACATAGGAGACACGATCTTTCCAAGCTGTTACATTCCAGTTCGCCAGGCAATGCCCCCCCCCCCTTCCTTTCCCCGCCGCCCCCTGGTGGCAGTTGGGCACACAATGGAAGGAGCGCAGACTCCTCTCTGCCAAAGGCTGCGCGCGAAAGCTTTTCAAAACCCGGGGACCCACGACGCACTCGAATCGCAGTGCAAACGCCGTCGACCGAAATGTCTGTTGACAGAATACGGCTGGCCGGATTAGCGCGTGCGCCGCCGCAGTGCCTTTGAAGAAAAGGTCCCAGCTATCCAGGACATGCCGTAGTTCAATTCCTTTTTTCCTGTTTTCACGCACGTCTTGATGTGCCCTTTTATGTGTGTCCGTGACGATGAGGGTGCATGGCCTTTCACTTTCCGGAGGGCCTCTTCTTCTTCACGGGCTTTTATAGAACGCTCGTGGATGTCTTGGAAGGACCTCAGCGCGTCTTCGTGCCCATCTGGAAGGTACACCTACAGGGGGCGCGACCTGCACAAAGCGTGATTGGGGCCGGAGGCGAGTGTGACATCTAGCGGTTGCGCACACTATTTTGCATATCCACAATAGAGATATATCCGAACGAGGGTGTATAGAAGGACCCACCTGAAACGACGTTCGTGAGGTCGTCCTCGCGTCCGCTTTCTCTCGAATACGTGACGAAGTGGTTCTTTCGCGCCGTTCATTGTTGACAGGGACAACGAAGCGGTCGTCGGTTGACGAGGAAATCCGGGCTATGGCCTCTACCTTGATGATTAAAGCTCTTTTGTGCACGCTGGAACGTGCTTTAAAGAGTTCCTCGAGGGTAAACTTTATATTGAACTGCCAGCGGGTAAGCATCGGGAACGGACTTGTTTGGTTGCTCTAGACGCCCCTTCCCCCCCTCTCCACCTTTTCTTTCTTCCCGATTTCGCACTGGTCTGTGAAGTTGATGCCCTTTGTCCGCTGTGCACTCTTGCTGCTCTGCTGGACACACGTCAAAAAGAAAAAAAAAAGCTGTAGCTTGCGGCGTATTTACTACTACTGCCGGAACGAGAAGCTTAGAATGTACTCGATGCTGTCGAGAATAAGCGCTAACGGATGCAGGGAAGTGTGTTTACATTGACCAATCTGCTTATTCTGTGCTTTTCCGTGCGTGTGTTGAATTCCTGTGTCGAATTTTAAAAGACTGCGCTTGTTTTCGTACGCATTGCCGCTTCGTGTGGTACATTGTTTCTGTTTTGGGTGTTACTTTAATCCCTGTCGTATCTCTTGTTTAGCAGTTGCGTTTTGTACGCTTTCGTGTTGTATAGGATATAGTGTCAAAATCGTTTGAAATCGCTGTTGATGCGTGTGTGCAGAGCGACGCACATCAGGCGCTGAATTTTCGCGCGATAAAAACATGTTCTAAGCAAATTCTTACTTTGTATGTGTTAAAGAATTCGAGTCACTAACCGGAATTTCTCGTTTCTCTTTTCATTTTGTCATCTGCAGTTGCTGAAGGCATGGTGGCTTCCCTGAGGCACATTCATCGGCATGATCTCACCGAGATCACGGTGTCCGCATCGCGCGTCCATAGGGACTCCACGGAGGAACCCGCGTTCCTGCCCGACAACGACAGCAAAATGGCGGCCGTGCTGCAGCGCCCCCTGAAGTGCGGCACCCGCGCTGGGCGCGGCCATTTTTTGTTCATTGGCGTGCGCATGCTTGGAAAGCCGACGATGCGCTGCGCGCCCAGGCTCGATTACTGGAGGAAGCTGAGGGACCGTGCTACTAGGGACGGAACGAGCATGTGTACGTTGCTCTGATCGGCAGTGGATCGTGCCAAAAGGAACCGTAGAACTGCTCTGCCACCTTCTTTACGCTCCAGTGCAATCTTCTGGACGAGCGAAACGGAGCGCTCGTGTGCGGAGACTGCCAAAGGTGTCTGGTTCAAAACAGCGGCCTCTGCTTGTTGCCCGATCTCGTAGGTCACGTTTTCAACGGTACATACTTCGGACGTTATGGAGACGTTGAATCTTGTTCTCACTTTCCGCAACGGATACCGGACGTGTCGCCTGCTCCGGATCTTGCCGACCACGAAATCCTTCTGCAAATGGCTTCTGTTTCCTTGAACTTCAAGAACTATGTAGACTTCCAGATGCGTAGCGTACATTTCGAAGGCCTTTAATGAAAGCTCGCTGAGGTGAAGTTGCCTGTTTCACTTCACCGTGGAGGATTCCGGAAATTGTTTTGCCTTTATTCACCCACTTCGAAGGCCAACGCTGTAGAAATCTTTGAGTGTTTTGAACGTCGAGGAAGAAAACTGGCGAAAAAAAATTGCTCTGCTGTTTGTGCAGCTCAGTGGTTTGTGGGACGCCCGTTTCCCTCGGAATGTTATAAAGACGAGTGTCTTGACGGCGAACTGCGTGCACCCGTGTCACAAGTGCGCGTGTGGTTGTTACAGTGGTTTGAAAAGTTTATGTACACTGAATGTATTTACGTGCATTAATAGAAAAAGGACTGTGCTCATTTTGCTAGAGCACTGGCAGAAGTCAAAAGTAGGCGCCCTCTGTGTGTGTGTGTGTGTGTTTGAGGGCATCGTAAAGCGTGTGGCCTTTCTGTATTTTTCCCCCTCATGGCCTCCTGTATTTATACAATTTTTGCAGTGCCTGCTTCTAATGATAATGATCGGCTTGCTGCGGAGACGATTGTAGCGTTCCTGCTCATTGTAGCGCGGTACCACAGTTTCATACAACAATTGTAAAAAAACTAAAGCGCGGTAGCCATGGCCACTGCGGCGGCACCACGTTCTGATTAGTTCAACGGTCCCTGAAACGGTTTCTTGAAGTTGTGTAAGACAAGGAGCTGCAGCATTACAAATCATTTGCGCCATAAATTACGCGAACCGCCTTGTATCAAGGCGGTTACGTTCAAAATGGAATTACCATCGTTCGCGCAAGTGTTCTTCCTTCTCAACTCCGCCGATCGGCTCAACTCCACACGATGACAGCGCCACCCGCGGCAGTCGCAGCGTGGCCGCTGCGTTTTTCCATGGCCTCCGAGAGTGGCGTGGCCCACTGTTGCGGAGACTCAAATCTGCGCCGTCAGGTGCCGCGTGCTCAAGACGCCAGCAGGCTATAGCCAGTCAGATCAGTCGTGAGCCTGACGTCGCCTGCTTACGGCACGACCGATGAGCGGGGTCTGTCGAAAACTCGTGGATGAGTCGCTTGGGGCTTTAGCTATGCGCAAACAAAATCGTCAAAACCGTTTCAGGGTCCCTTTAATGACAGCCCTGCAGTTGCTAGAGCGTGGACAACTTCTGCTTGGTGCTACTGCCGCCACTGCTGTGACGTGACATGTGGCGTCCCTTGAGTGGACACACTGTTCTCGCGTCACTGTGCATATACTGAAATACATACAGGAGGCTATGCACTGCTCATTCGTAAAACCTAGCTAACCGCCAAATAGGCTCATATCAGTTGAATTCCGTACTGCTTAGCATAGGCTAACAGTACCGAGTGTGCAACCAATTTGGTTTTACAAAATGCCAATAGTCTTCATTGTTCGTGCCGCCCAATTTATCAGTGCCAAAGGTGCTATTGTCAAAGTGTTCCAGAGTGCCAGGTCTCGCCTGACTTTTTTTCTTGTTTTGTCTGAAAACAACAGCGCAGGCGACCGAGATGCTACAAAAGTGCAATTTCAGCGTGTAAATAGTGAACTGTACACGTTTTCATGTAAATACTAGCACGTGAAGAGGCGTGAGAACGTTAGAGAGGCATGGCTGTACAGGAAAATATATTTGTTTTTTCTTTTTTGTTTTCTGTGGCAATTTTTTTAAGCCTTGCATGATAACGCCGGCCTAGCAATTTTTCTGATCTCCCGTTGTTTTTGCTGTACTAGAAATGCAACGAAGGTTTGTGGCAACGTTATAATGAAGTTGTGCTCGGCTTTTGTCTGAAGTGTACAGTCTGTTTCACACTTAGGGGAAATCTCGGAGCGCCTTGCAACGCGATGCGGCCATGATGCGGCGAGCACTGGAGTCGGCCAACAGCAGCTGCCTACGCAGGCGCAGATGCTCAGTGCGTGCAGCCTTTAACCGAGGCCGCATCGCATTGGCCACATGGCTTCATCGCGTTGCAAGGTGCTCCGAGATTTCCCCTAAGTATGAAACAGACTGTACATCTGTCGCTTGCTCTGTTAGCAGTGTTGTGAAGTTTTCTTGTTCGACTCATGCAATCTGGCCAGCTTATTTTTCGAATCGGATCCAGTAAGTCTAAACTGTTTGATTCTGTGCCTGAAATTTCGTCACAGTACTCACAAGCGAGCATGCATAAGGTTGTCTTACTTCGGGCTGTTTCAAGAGAGGGATTAAAAGAAAGCTTGCTTTATAAACAAATCAAAAAGACGTGGCCCGATAACGCTTGTTTCCCACATGTAGTGCCTTTGTAGATACGGAAAGACTGTACAGCGCTCTGTATCATATTGTAGATAGTCCAGAATAAAGTATGTGTTGTTGCAGAACGCCTGTTGTGCTCCTTTGTGGGACGTTTCGTTTGCGAATGCCTGTGACACACTGCACGTCCCTTAGCACGACAGTGTCCGCAGAAGTGGCTGGCAGACAAGGGAAAAGTATGGCAGAACTCGGATTGGGAGTGAATGAGGAAATGCAATGTTGCGTTTGCATATCACTTCCCCTGCTCTGACATCGTTTACCAAATCCGTCAACTGACTTCGGGGCTCATACCCAAGTTCCATTGGGCAACTTCGGATAAGAAACGTTTCTCTCGGGTACGCACGTTTAGTGTTCCTGTGTTGAGCACTTTTCGTTGATACGTGGGTCAAAGATTTTCCCCACTCTACGCGACTTCTGGTTGGAGCATGCAGCTAAGCAAGGCGGGCCCCTTCTCGGCAGACGTTGCTCGTTTGGACAGAAATTGTATCAACCGTCACTTATACCGCAACGCAAAACTGAGATGTATACCCACATGCTATGACCAATCATGCAAAGCACAGATTTCCCTGAAATTTTAAGTGACAAATCATGGTTGGGCATGTCGGCAGACGCGTTACCATTCATTTGCGGAACAATGGGTTACCGATGAAGTAGATGGCAGAGGCAGCGCAGATGGCGCCATCTTGTGGTGAGGAGTTCAATCAGGCACTATGCAAGGCTTCGCCAGAGTGGCGTAACGAAGCGTGTATTAGTTCTACTGGTTTAGAGTGCAGGAAACGACTATGGAAATACTGCACTGAAGTTTTAAAATTTTTCTTCCTTGGAGGAAAACACTTTTTGAAAAGTTTTCCGATGTGATGCACCGTACAAGGTGCCACGAGATAGCGCTACCAGCGTTCCTCTTTCCCATCTGCGTCACCGATAACCACCACCGATTCGGCATTTCGTTGAGTCACACAAATGCTGCCAGTAGAAATGAGCGGACGAGCTATCCGTCGTCACACACAACGTGCTCGACGACTTTCCAGATCGAAGTTGGCCTTTCACAGTTGATCCATTCTTGTCTTAGGGATGTATATTGATTGACACAGCACGTGACGCTATGAAAAGCCACCGACGGCAGAAAGGAGGTAAGAAACAGCGTTCTGCGATAACTTTCGATACTGTTATCAGAGCCATGGAAAGGATAAAACATTTTATTTGAGCGAATTTCAACCCTTAGCTGACGCGCTCGTCAAATGCAAAACGGTAAAACACTGGCTTTGTAAAAAGTTCTAAAAGTAAATAAAAGCGCACACCAAAATGACTGTCCACTTAGAGCACTGGGTCGGCATCACGTAAACGAATTCCATGGGCCTTGAACATCGACCTCCGTTTCGATGGGTAATTTGTGACGCCATTGTTACGACCAGCGTTCGGTTTGGCTGTAAATAATAGCAATGCATGCAAATATACCACGGCGCACACGCTTCCGAGAAAAAAAGTGCATGCTCGTTCACTGGCTGATAATCCACAAAGGAGCCCTAAGAGCTCAAAATTGGCACTGAGTACGTGGCCGCTGGGCACACAAACAAGGTTTCGTTGAAAAGCCACGTGATGACGGGGGTAAGTTTTTATAGAGAGCCCTTGTTTATGGCCGTTGATGCTTTTCCAACTTGCAAATTTTGTACAGAGTGGCTCGGTATGGAGATTGATTAGCCAATGTTGTCTCTTTTCCCTAAAAAAAGTATATGACGATATTTTGTTTTTACTTTCTACTTATTTTTCTTGAAGACCAGTGACCTGGCAACCATAGGGGAAAGAATAATGCCTCGTCCGAGACACCTGTTGACACAACAGCTTTTCTACGGCCAGTTTCGGTTTCGTTTTCAGGCTTATGCTGTATTCTGACGTCATGCCAAATCACGCGGAAGAAGTACATTGCGGCGTTCCGGCTCGCTCAATCATCTCTCGTGCTTCTGCTCGCAAAAGAAAGCGATGTTGCAACGTAGGCGACGTCCTTGCGAGCCGCAGTGAGCTGCTACACATGAGCAGTTCCTGTGTCATGAGAAAACGCAGCACAAAGTACGGAACCGAAACCGAAACTACCACCAGGAAATCCTGTTGTACGAAACTGTTCAGATTTCTCCGAAGTTCGACATGAGTTTTCTTAGTTTTATGTTTGTGAAACACCCCTTAAGTATCAATATTAACCGCCACAAAGAACTGAAGAAACACGTGCAGGACTTTCGGCTCACATTCGAAGGGGCGTCCGCGCATGCGCGGTTACGCGGACGTACGTGCGTGGCGCTAGATGCCATCGAAACACGAACTCCAGGCTCGAAGGAACACGGAGCCACTGCAGCCAGTCAACGAATATTTTAAGGTAAACGACGTCACTTCGGTCTTTTACTTTGTTTCAACGAGCTACATCAAGCGAACAAGCAAAGCAAAACGAGAGTGTTCTCAACGCGAAACTAATCTCCAACTAAACCGAGGACTTGACAAAACGGAAACTTCTTTCTGATCTTTGCAACACGTGCGTGCAATGTAGAAACAAACAAACAGAAAACAAACAATGCAAGTTGCTCAGTGATGTTCGGTCAAACAAACCAGATAAGTCTGAGCAAGTTGACCATGCACCGTGCACAGGAAGAGAAAAAAAAAACACTGGTCCTTCTGCTGAGTCAAGCCTGTGGTTTCGATGGCCGCCTATCCTTATATCCCTCTCGTTTCTTTTTCTTTGACCCCTGCAATCTGCATTCCGACAACAGCCCCACTCCAGCAGAAAAAAAAATAAAAGTATTGACTAGTCCTCACTTTTTGTGCGGCTATTACACACGAGAGCACCCGCTGGGCAACAAAGAAAAGTGACTTTTGTGGGTTTCCTGCTTGAAAAGGTGGCCGTCAGCCAGCACCAATTTTCTTCGCACAGATTTAAAACTTCGTCGACGCGACGCCAAGCAGCAAAACGCCAGGAGATCAGCCGGGTGACCACGCCATTGTGAAGAAGTCGCCACCATTCACGTAGTGCCTCAGTTGTGGCGAAGATCGGCTGGCAACGGTCCCAACAACTGAGCCTGTTCAAGGCTGCCAAGGCTACAGGTTTCTTCGATCCCGCTGACGTAGTCACGTACGAGCAACGCTGACACAGGCAGACGCGGGTGGTTCTTCTAGCCGAAGACTCGACGTCAGCATGTCCACAGACGCATCAACCAAATCCTCGCTGTAACAGGACTAGAAAGGTCCTCTCCGTGTTACTTGCCGTAGAACTTCTTGTTGATGAAGAAGAGGAGCAGGTTGTTGTTGACGCGCGCTCGCTCGCAGAGGTTAGTGACAGCAACGCCCTCGTACTGCTGACGGAGCAGGTCCTGGATGTCGAGGGTGACCTCGTCGGTGCTGACGCCGAGGAACTTGCTGCGCACGTTGAACACGCCGGCGCGATCGGTTGGCGCGATCTCGAAGCTGACGTTCTTCAGCTGGTTCGTCTCCAGACCCGAGACCTCGAGCAAGATGCCCTTCTCGTGCAGCTTCCAGGCCGAGTACTTCAGTGCGTTCCGGGACCTGCCGTTGAAAGAACAATTTGGTGTGAAACGGGCGTTCACGTGAACATTGTGGTCTCATGCACACGCAAATTCTGCCATTTAAACAGATGTATATACAAACCTCGTTGCTGCTCTGGAATAACAGGTTTTATGACGCATCGTCCGGGAAGAACCATAGATATTGCGCCCAGGTATAAGCACTCACAACCGCAGTGTACGTTACTGAAAGTGCTTTATGGCGCAGGTTCTGACGACGAAGAAGCGCCAAGGAATGGTTGCGGTGCGTTGCATATTTTCGGCTATGCAACGCTAGCCATGTGTGATGGTAACGTGGCGTAGAATGTGTACACAATGGCGTGGTCAGCGACAATTGCTTGGTGTAAAGTGGCTGTAGAGGGGCCTAATATCTTGTTTATTAAGTCCGTGCGTATAGGGAAATTATGAGAGTGACATGAAAGGTCTGCAGAGAATACCACATGGTAATTAAATGTCGCTGCAGTATACACATTGCAATCATTGTGCTGTGCGGTCTAACCGCAAATTTCAGCAGGAACAGTGCTGCAATTGCAAGCAATGCTTCAGCGCTATAGTTGCCCATAAAGGCGTTTCAACGTCACAAGCATGGCACACATGTTCCACTGCGTACAGGCCACTATATAGTCTCGAGGCTTACTTGAGTGGCTTGAGCTGCTGGACGTCTGCGGCTGACTGTCCTGCGCCTGCGGGACCGATGGATTGCCGCCTGGACTTGCCAGCAGACAAGTTGGCCAGGCAGGCGTCCACGTAGCGCTGGTAGTAATCCAGCGTCTCCTCGTAGTAGCGAGTCTTGACGTCTAACTTGCGCTGGGTGTCGGCCAGGTTGGACAGCTCCCTCTTGCGATTGACGCGATGATTGCGCTTCTGGAGGATGTCGGTCGCGATGCTGCTCATCAGGGCCTGCGAACAATGTGACCATCAGACGTTGGTGGTATCAGGACTCCGCGTGGTACTAAAACTGCTAAACCGTGTCTTGTCCCCGTGGTACATACCTGGCACGGAAGAGTAATGTAAGACAAACATGACTGGATACACGTCATAACACCAATAACTTGATGCGCTTGCAGTTTGCATCGCGATTAACGATAATGGTCACATATGTGGCTCATATACCAATGCACGTATGAGCCACATGTGGTGTCTCGACAGATCTGAAGCGAGCTATCTCACTTCTACTGACGCCGCCATCTTACCAAACGTCCCTTTGCAAGCGTTAGCGTTGAACGATATATCCCGAAAATAGCGTAGGCACCCAAGGGCATCGTATACGTTAACGTTCTGCGCATGCGCGGTGTGTTCCACGGTAACCGTTAACGCTAAATCTTTTCGCTTGCTGCTTTCCGATGTACTAAAACTCACTAAAGCCGTGTGAGTGACGTTCCAAAATGACACCACGTCCGAAACAGCGTTGTGGCTGAAAATAGCATGGCGGCGTACTGCACAGTGAAGTCTGTGGCGATGTGCATGTCTAAAATATTTCATGCTTAGCGCAGAGCTCCTAAATACGTACGCTACTGATTCAATGAGTTTCCGGGTTGCTGCAGTAACCCGCCTTCATTCGAACATTACGGCCGCCGCCGTAACCCGCATGTGCACCTCAAAGAACCACACAGAAGCTCTTCCAGATGTATGGCCAGCAAGATTTCGTTCCCCACAGACTCGTCCACTGACGCCGGGAAGCAGTTTGCCTGAACACACAATACATCTCATCTCGGGCTCCACTTTTCTAGCGGGCTCCTTGGGCACTTTCAAAGCAGGCGGCAACTTCCAAAGCGCCCAGCTGCACCAGCTGCAGCGAAGACAAAAGAACCGAGCATGGACCGCGGGCCCTTTGGGGAGCATTCCCGTCTCGGGCGAGCGCGTGGGTGGCCGACAACGAGTTTACGACGGTGCCGTGGCGGTTTGGACAGTCGCTTTGCGAGGCTTGCGTTTGAAGAAGATACAAGCGAGGCTGCATGGCGACCGAACGCTCGTCCTGAAAGAGCTTTAAAAAAAAGAAAAATATGGGTGGCGAAGGTGGACATAGGAGAAGGAGCAGCTCCGCGTACAGGCATATTATATAGGAGAAGGAGCAGCTACGCAGAACAGATCTTTGATGTCATTCGAGCAATACGCAACGTGTGAAATTGGTTAAATTAACTCGACTAAAATTTAACAGCAAGGCTATATATAGGACGAGCGAGCCTTCGCCGTCCGAAGTCATGCCTGCAGTTCTACATAACAGTGCGCCGATCACGAAGGCAGTGTACCGTGTGCGGTGCAGAAAACTTGAGGCGCTGTGGGGAGTGAGTGTGCGTGCCTGTGTGTTTAGCTTGTAAGTTGCGGGTTTGATACATGCAGCCGCGGCTGTATTTCCATACAGCGAAATGCAAAGAAAAAGAAAGGAAGTACTCACTTTCAACAGCTGCTTTATTCGGTGCCGGATCACAAATGGAGGACGGTGCAAACTCTCAGGCATACCCACACATGGAGCCACCCATGGAGCTAAGGGTGTTTATCCAGAATTTGGTAGGGTGTTACGTGTTTGATTGATTGATTGATTTGTGGGGTTTAACGTCCCAAAGCCAGCTCTGATTATGAGAGACGCCGTAGTGGAGGTCTCCAGAAATTTCGACGACCTGGGGTTCTTTAACGTGCACTGACATCGCACAGCACACGGGCCTCAACATTTCGCCTCCATCGAAATGCAGCCTCCGCGGCCGAGATTCGATCCCGCGACCCTCGGATCACCAGCCGAGTGCCATAGCCACTAGTGGAGGGGCTGGGGTGTTACGTGTTGCCAGAACGTGGAGGTGTGTGGATTCCAAGATTAGCTGGAAAGTTTTTGGGGAGGGTGCGGCGATACAACCAGAAAACAAAGAGGAGGATGAGGCGGGGAGTATAAGTCCCTGGTTTGAAGCGCACGTACACAAGGACAAAGAAAGTTGACAATGTTCGATGTCCTGTCAATACGTAGAAATAGGCCCCAGTCACGTGATAAGCAAGGACTAGATTGACTAATGGTTAGGCGCTACTAAATGTTACCGCGTACCAAATGACCCCGAGTGACACTGCAACTCTGTGGGCTCGGTCCTCCCGAAGAGGCACCGCGCACAAGGCGCCCAAAAGGGGGTTGGCTTTCCAAGGGGTAGCGGAATCATGCCATGCCACCTCCTTAATTTTCCTGTGTGCTTAGAATTATTACTTCATAATGAACATGTTCTAGTTCAGTACCAGTTCACTGCCAGTACCAGTAGTAAAAGATTCTTGGTATTATCACAGTAAAGAAGAGCGCAAATTAAGACAACGCAAAAGAAGAGGCAGGCAAGGACAGGTGCTTTATTTTTTCAGCGCATGCGCAAAATAAGCAGCAGGTACCGCATGTGACAACGCCCCAAATCAAACACACAAAAAGAACTTTCGACGAATGCAACGCAATCGAAGGCGCGCTTACGCAGATTAGTTTGATTCTTCTTTATAAAGAAGGCTTCTAACGCCTCAATTCTTTATGAGCGCCTGTCCTTGTCTGCCTTTTTCGTATCGTCTTACTTGCGCTGTTCTTTACTGTGGTCTTGTAACAGTCAACCTAAAAGGTCTTGTTCAATTGCACACGGGGCCCATGCTGACCCCCGTGTGCCTGACCTGGAGCAGCTGCATATCCATACTCGCCTGGTAATCGTCCTTGGCCGTGGCGATACGGCGGTCTTCCAGTATCTCCAGGTTGCGCAGCAAGGCCTTGCGAAAGGCCGCCAGGGAGCCGTACTTGCGTCGTCCCAACAGACTCGCCGTGGACACCTTGGGCGTTCGCACGACCGCCTGGGCCTCGAGGAAGGCACGCTCCAACTCCGGCCCTGCTTCCGCGTTCAGGACCTCGGCCACGGTTCTCGCATGCCGGAACACCTGCACGCCCACGTGCACGGACCTTTACAACCTATCATACGTTATGTGTACCGCATAGAGTCGGTGTGGACCTTCTGGCGAACGGGATTACGTTAATGCCAGCGAGTTACGTTTCAACACGATTCTCTTGGGCACAGTGAGAGGTCCTTGTGGCCCGTTGAAGCGGCCTAACGTTTAGTCATCAGGGTCATAAGCAGATCTGCAGAGCATTATTATTTCTTTATTGGATAACGCATTGACACACTAACAATGTACTATATGGATTGCTGTGGTTTCCGTTCCACACACGTGTTAGCCGATCACTTCTGCACAGTCGAAAACCAGATCACACGCGCAGTTGCCGTGCGCCTGCACACTGAGGGACATCTCATATCGAGGATGACATATACTGACGCTACATAACGCGGTACTTTCTGGACATATCACTGCACGGAGGTCTTTCGTACTGAACTCCATGTGGGAACACTCACCTTGAGGAGTTCGACGAGCATGTACTTAGTGTCCCTGAGCAGCTGGTCAGTCTCGGGGACATCTTCCTCCTCTTCGGAGAACTTGCCGTACAGGGAGAGAGACACCTTGGCCGAAGAGAGCACACCGACGTCCAAGGTGTCGGCGGACGATGCGCCACCGACCAGGTCTTCGAGCGTCGGTTCGGGACCAAGGTCTTCCAGGAGCCCATGCATGGGATCCTTGGAAAGCAGAGACCCGTACGTGTTCTGGTTATGGACCGCGACCCCTAATAAGAGCCCTATCAGAGTGGACTAGCCGCTAGCGCATGTATCACGAGGGCCGTAGCCAGGATATTATTTCACAAGGAGAAAAAGGAAGAGACCCCACCCCCTTTATGAATACTCTTACACCGCCGACTCATCGATAGAAAAGCGATACTCGGACCGCGTGGTAGTGGGCACATGTTGTGCTAGTGGAATGCGCTGGGTGATCACAGAGGGACAAAACTGAACCACAATGTGTCAGAAAGGCTCTTGCTTTAATTGAGCACCACAATTAACGAACCGCGGCTCAGCGTCCCCAGCGCAAAGCGGTGTGATGCAGATAGCATGTGCAGTCGTGCGCTCAGAGTATCGATGTTTGAATTGCTGATTGCATGTACAGACACATAAAAATTCAAAGGATCAAAACGGTCAGACTGATCCATGCATACGGTCAAAACTCATTGCACCGCGTTGTGATCGTGAGAGCCTCGATAAGAGGAGACCGAATGGCGATAGGGAAGGGGGGCTTCCGCGAAAGTTCGCTCCTCTTAATGGAGAACCCTGCTTGTGCCTATATATGGTTCACTATAGTCAGTCCATTATTGCACTGAGTGTATTCAGTTTAATATGCATAGTCTCGATAAACGTTTTGTTCTCTACAAAGGACACAAAGCGAGAGAACCTTGGGGTCCGGCGCGATGTCGTCCTCGTGTTCCAGCAGCAGCCTGTGCGTGCTGCGCAGCTCGAGCGCCGTGAGCGTGATGGTGGGCGGCGTGATGTACGTGGCCTCCGAGTAACTGTCCACGTTGAACCGATCCTCGGGTTCCGACACCTCGCACGCCTCCATGAAGAACCTACGCCACAAAGAAATCAACACAAGAGAGGGAGGGCAAAGACATTTAAGCTGCGCTTTAATTCTGGCCAGCTTAGAGAAGCGCCACCTGTATTTTATTTGCGTATGTTTTCACGCTTGTCAAGTGTTTTGTGGCTTGAGTTGCGTTTTTGGTACTGTGAAAGTCTGGAAGAATAATTTACCAATAAAAAAAGAAAGTACGCATGCAGCTTCCGCTAGCTCGCGCAAGGTGAGATCACAGCGAGGCTGGCCGATAGTTTACTGAAACAGGTCACTTCATAGTCACGTGGTGTTTTGGCAGTAACATGTCACGTGATCACCCAAAATCATGTAACGCAATGCCACGTGACATGTTCCCGCCAAAATCACGCAACGCAATGTCCGGCTGTGTAGGACACTCGGCAACGCGCCTTCAATTATGACTGGATATTCCCCCCGCCTTTTTTTTTTTTGCAAATCGTGCATACCTGTGCAGGATTTCTCTGCAGGACTCGATGAGGTTGTTGAGGCGGATTTGGTAGGGGTGCTTCTGGCGGTAAGGCGCCCCCGACGTGGCCGAGCTGAGGATCTTGGAGATGTTGCCCAAGTTACGCCGCTGGACGTTGGTCACGGGGCACTCGGGTTCCAGCTTGACGACGCCAAACGACTCGGGAGCGACGATGCCCGGGTTGAGGTAACGGTAGTACAGGATGTTCCCAATTACCTGAATCCCCAAAACCGCGGGGTTGAATTGAACTGAAAGCAACGCTTGCCATATAGTCAAGCAATATGAACTGTCGGTTGGGTGAATTCTTTTGCGAGCTTCACCTACTTTAATTACGAATTCACTGGCGGAGAGGGTTACGCATGCGTCTAAATATCTCCGGGCAGTGTTGAATACCTTTAAAACCTCTCTCTGCATGGGCCTGCAGCACACTATATGTAAGTTCGCAATAAAAAATGCATCTCCCAGGCAGATCCCATTTACATCTCCAAAAGTCTGCCAGGTCCGTGCATTACCTTCGAGTTGTATCTCAGCTCGATTTCATTACTGCCAACCTCAGTCGCGTCGAGACTTCACTCGGAAGCTCACTTCCCTGCAAAGTAGCTTTTACTTGCCCGAAGTTCCATATGGGCACAAAACAGAAAAGGCTCCCAAAGAGATGCTGACACGGAGTTAAGGATCAGCGACAAGTGAACGAGGAAACCGATGAGCCATTGTTCGTATGTGCTCCACCGATCAGCCACTGTTTTGAGCTTTGGCCTCGTTATTACTAGTAGTCCTTAAAAAGGCAAGTCATGTTGTCTAAACATTGGTTCCACGCCGAGCACCCTCCCTACACTTCACACGTCAAGTACATACAAAAGGGACTGGTCACCTTAGTGATCTCTTCCCCCGCAGATTCCGGAAACTTGTCCTCCAGGGCTTTCTTGAGGACCTTGCAGAGGTAGAGCATACCGTAAGGGATCTTACTTTTGCTCTCCGCTATGGTCCGAGCGAACTGCTTGGCCTTGTTCTCAAGCTGGATGACCGAGGTATGCAGTATCTTGTAGACCTCGTTGTGCTGCAGCGCCTCTTCTTCGGTGACCTCGTACTTGAGGCCACTGGGCTTGCCCGACGTGGTCTCCATGTCGTTGACCCACTTCTTGTAGATGTCCACGGGATTCAGGTCGATCTTCAGGTCCCGGTCGTCGAGCACGCCCTTGACCAGTGGCGAGAGCAGAAGCTCGAGGCAGTTGTGACCACCGCGGGTCCGAAAGAAGCCGACGACCATGCGGACGACCAGCGGGTTCCCGCGCAGGATGTCCGAGGGCTTCTCGAGCTTGGAGCGCACTTCCTCCTGCAGGGCGAACCGGAAGAGCCGCAGCAGGAGGTACTCGTCGCGCGGCGTCGAGCCGTAGTTGTAGACCGAGTAGATGACCGACTCGACGAAGTTGTTTGCCATGGCCGGCGGAATGACGAAGATAAGTTTGGCCAGGTAGTGCGGATCGACCTGGTGAAGAAGAACAAAGCGTCTATAGGTAAGGCCACCGCCGATGAATGAGCGAATGAGATGTCTACGAGATGCGTGACATTTCCCAATTCACTTTTCGGTGTATGAGTTTCTTACATCATGACCAAGTTTCATACACCTATGAAGTGAACAAAAAGCATCAGCTCGCTCTTCGCTTCTTCCAATAACGTTCGCTGTAATAACGCTTCTAGCGCATTCTTTTGCCATCGCGTACGTGGCCATATTGCGAGCTAATTGGAACCTTATAAGTTGGAACACACCACCTATGAATAAGTAGCAAGATCTAATAGAAACGTTGGCCTGGTGCTCCGTCTCCGTCTAGGTCCTTGGCCTCCCGAAGTCCTACACCACCCAGGGACCTGTCTGCGGACGGTGACAGCACTCACAACGTATACATATCGGGGACGTGCTATTGCTTACGTTATGATTATCATGGAGCGGCCAGAAAGACTTACACATCACAGTGTTGATAAGCAAATTTTTTAACGTCCTTGTAGGGACTAAACACACACACAAAAAAACATTTATTGTTGCTTCCGGATGGTGGCAGCGAAGTGCCGATGCACCCCGTGTATCGCACTTTGCGTCCGTCAATCTATAGCGATGAGTTGCAGCCGAGAGAATTTCGTATATTGTGGCTCTGAAATGCACGCTATTTGTGACAAGCCGACAGGTGGACACACGCCACCTACCTGGAGCAAGTAGAAGAGGTGCTGGTACGCCTCCAGTCTCTGCCTGCTTCGGCGACTGAGTGCGGTCAGACCGCCGCCAGAGCTGTGCAGCCAATCGGACTTCACGGCCGCGATCGCCGGGTCCTTTCTCCTGGCGCCGTGGCTCATGACATCCTCAAGGGTGATGCAGTTGCGGATCAGGAGACCGATGCGAATGTCCATCTGCAAGACCTCTTTCTCCAGGGCCTGGTTGTGTCGAATGGTGGCCACCACCTTCTCCTTGACCGTCTGCAGCGCCATCTCCTCGGACAGGTCGTGCTCGCTGATGTCCAGCATGTAGAGGAACCGCTGAAGCACGGGCACCGTGGGTGTCGCCCTGGTCAGCAGCTGGTAGTCGCGCAGTGCTCGGTGACTCCGGTATCGGGTCTGCACGAACCTCACCACGTCTTTGCGGTCCCTGTTCGAAGGAGGAAAAGACATACGGGGTGAGCTAAAAAGAGAGGCTACGCCTCATAGCGTCTCGTACCGCGGAGAAGCCAGCTTTGGCGGAATGCACATCCGCGAGGAGACGCACGCGTGGACAGCTTTTTTAATGGAGAATCGCACAAGTTACTGGGAATTCGGCTGCGTGTCTCCTACGCCTATCATCATCATCGTCACCTACGCTTGCGGCACGCACCGCCGGCTTGGGGCAGAGCGCGTCGAGCGGCATCCGAGCAGCCAGTCGGTGTCGGGCTTTGGACAAGCTCTTGTTCTCATGACTCCTGTGTCCGGTGTGGTCTCTGGAGACCTCAGCTGGCCAGAGGCTGAGAAGCCACAGCCATGAGCCCACGGAGTATACCATGCAGATACTTGTAGGTGAACGCCGCGATATCTGTGCCATCTCATTATGGAATAATCTACCAACATCACTAAAATCTAAAATTTGCTTAATATCATTCGGGAATTCATTAAAGGAATATTTGGTAAATTTTTGATCTGCCTTTCCATTTAGTAATACTAGACTTATGTTTCTATATACTGTATGTATTATTAGATTTTTTGTTTGTTGCGTTCTTGTTTTTACTCCGGTATGTGTTCTGCATTACTGATGTTTTAGTGTTCATACTGCTGCTAATCCTTCCATTATTATCTGTAACCTTACCGAGGGTCCCGTTGCAGTCGGAGGCTTCGTCTGTATATTTTATACCTCGTAATTAGCCTGTTATGTCACAATATAAAACGACAAAAAATTACACCATCTTCCCGTAAGGAAACCCTGGGTAGTATACGCGAAGCAGCCATGGGGTCGACTCAACTTCCCATTAGCCCTCTTCTCCGCGGCACTGACACTGGCGTTGACGCTGGCGCTGTCCGTGGCACTCATCGCGGCGTTGCGGGAGGAGAATGAGAGGAGCGGAGCGCGCGTGCGCGTCGTAATACCGTGAGCTACAGTGGCGTCCCCAAACGGAGTATGCAGCGCCTACCGTCGCGCCTCTAACCTAATAAGCTGCTTCGCATTATCGCGCGCGGAGCCGCATGTGTTGCCATTGGTTGCGCAATCCGTAGAGGAGAGGAGCGTCGCAGAGGAGAGGAGGAATGCCGAGAGGAGAGATGAGACAAGGAGAGGAGGGGGAGGAGGATGCGCAGTGCGGGTGTGGACGCCACACGGCGGATGGATGGAGGGAGGGAGTGACATAGCCCCGACCATAAGCTGCTTCGCATCCGCCGCGGTGGTGTAGTGGTTACGGTACTCGGCTGCCACCCAAAATACGCGGGTTCGATCCCGGCCACCGCGGTCGCATTTTCGATGGAGGTGAAAATGCCAGAGGCCCGTGTACTGTGCGTTGTCAGTGCACGTTAAAGAACCCCAGGTGGTCAAAATTTCCGGAGCCCTCCACTACGGCCTTCCTCTCCTCTCTATCTCTTTCACTCCCTTTCCCCTACCCCCACGGACGCTTAGCCGTGCTCCCTACATGGGCTGCAGAAATTAGCGTCCTTTCCTAACCGAACCACCACAATCATCATCATCATCTAAAAAGCTCACTTGTAGTACTCGTAGAGCTCCAGGACTTTCCTCCGTGCCAGATACCCCCTCGCGTAACTCTGCAGCCGCACGACGAACGGTACCAGGGCCTGCAGCTCGTAGAGCATGCGGCGGTAGCGCCGGCGCTGCCGCACCGCCCGGAACCACGACTGCAGAAGCACGATGTCGTTCAGATGCTTGCAGTAGAAGGCATACTGCTCGCGCACCGCTCTGCGAATGAGGAAACCACGGGCGCGAGCCTGGAATCGGACGACCAGCGGGGACATCAGGGCCACGATGCGGGCTTCCTCCAGCTGTTCGTTCACTTTCAGGACCACGGCCTGGGTGGGGAAGCAGCAGATTCACGTAAGGCACACACAGAAAAAGCAGTTTCGGCGGATTGCCGTCGTCAAAAGAAAGTTGCGATAATATATCAGTGGCGTTTCCCCGCGGCATACAGCTATTACTGCACGTGGACGGTAAACTCAACAAATCAAGAGGTCCCCTTACTTGATCATACACCTACTCAGTAACCACGTTAGTATAACGCCGCAATATTGGTCCGAGATTCATCGCTCTTGCTCAACACCAAGTCCAAGTCCAACACCAAGTGTTGCGCAGTCGCCCTTGTGCTTGCAGCACAACCACGGCGCGTTCTGTAAATTTCACTTGTATGCCAGCCTCTTATGTCCCACTACCATTTCATCGCTCATTCTCCGCTTGACGGTGCAGGTTTATTTGCCCCTTACAGAAAAAGGAACGGGAACAAAAGGCCGCAAAGGTGAGCTCTCGCTCCTGCAGCAGTCTTCACACTAGTACACGCTTGTACAAAACATCCAGAGCAGTGGTCATACCAAAACAAATGAAAAGTACACGGAAATAGAAGTCCAGATTCCTTGGTTCATCAAGTCAATGAACCCGTGACTGCGTCACTCAGTTATTCGAACAATTCTAGGACTAACCAAGGGCCTCCGAGATTATTCACGCCCGCAAATCCCGGAGCCCCTGGTACTATACCTTACCCGCACATCGTCCAGCGAGAGGAAAGACGTGTGGTCGGCCTTGGGCGTGGGCGACCATTCGCTCCGAAACTGAACCACGTTGAGGTTGAAGAAGAGCCGGGGCCTCACAAGGTAGGCGAACCACTCGATGGGTTTGAACACCGCGAAGGGGGCACGCTTCTCGAGGAAGACGACGCGCAGCTCGCGCATGTAGGCCTCCATGGTTGCCGCGTCGTCACTGCCGTTGCAGAACAGCGGCACCACCCGCAGGCTCTCCAGGCCACTGCGAACGTCCCCAGTGCTCTGGTTGCAGACGCCCACGTTGAGTGTTGCCAGGCCGATGCACATGTTGCTGGCCTCAACGGCTACCTGCACAGAAAAAAATTGGGTGCGGTGCAGAGGCGATTCAGTGGCATCGGTGAACCGGTGTACTCTTGATGCATTTCCAGCGCTAGACGGAAGAATCGAGGATGCAGACAACAGCTGGCTCTACGTACCTACAAACAGCTAGGTAGAATGCCGGCGTTCTACTTATAGCCGTCTTTCTCCTCGTTTATCTTATTTCGTCAAGCGCTGGAAATACATTGAAGTTTTAGAATTACGACTAGCCCAGCTAACCGCTTTATAGAACCAGTGAACGACGCACCACGATATGCTGTTAGTGCCTGAAAAATATCCGTGTACTCGAATGGAGTTCTCGTATATGCGTATGTTTGCGTGCTGCTGGAGCATTGAGTCGGAGGCTCGAAGTTATGAGAAGGTCGCGGAAAACAGCTATAGGAACTGGGAACGTCGCTAGAACCAACGCTTCGACAAATGGCTTTCTTTTAGTTTCGAACAATCTGTCTATCTGCGACGTCAAATTCACGCGGATGGCTGCCCGTCTTTCTCCGCTGCGCCTTTTCCCTCAGAAAGGTCGAAGGTGATACAGGCATCGCTAGACTTCTTGGCAGTAATGCTCTTCTTTTGTATATGATGGAGTTCTTTTCGCTGTGCAGGCTCTTATGCTCTATGGTGAAAGAAACCTTGCGCACTGCACCTGGTTCGCGGTATCGATGACACTCTGAATGTCCTCGACGCTGAGTGGCCTCTCGTCGTCGAGGGACCTCTGCTTGACCTCCAGAAGGTCCTGGTACAGCAGCACGTGGTCGCGGCTCAGGTGTTGGATGCCCGCGGCTGGCAGCAACAGTGCTTCCATGGTCGCCTGTGAGAAGGGTACAAAAGAGCGACTTGTGCGCATATATGGCGACATCCTTTTACAAAGCAAGAGCGGCGAACTCAACGCGATGGCGTCATAGCGACAGCCAGTAGCGCACCGACGGGGGAGGGCTTCGGGTGTTGTAACCCCCCCCCCCCCCCTGAGGCCGACCTAACCGCCTCCCACTCCGTAACTGCTCCTATGTACTAGAAGAATGTGGCGCTAATGTCTCTGCAAAACACCGAAAAAATAAAATAATGACCATCTTTCATGTTACTATTATTTGGCATTTTATTTACCTTTTTTACACACGCAACAACTGTGTAATCGCATGCCCGGCCCTTCGCATGCGCCCCCCCCCCCCCCCCTGGCAGAGATCCTGGGTGCGCTACTGGCGACAGCTATCGCTCTCATTGCGAGTTCTTTATATCAAAGTACATTGTACACATTAAGCCAATGTCTTCGTCGGGAATGAGCTATTAACCATCTCTTTATTGCCAATTTCGTTATATCGAGTTTAGACGAAATATACACATACGTGCGGCGTGCCCAGCGCGACAGCATCGTTGATCCGCTCCAGGGCGTCCTCGCGGTCGGCCTCTCCGTCCTCGGCCGCGTTCACCCTGTGCACGAGGTCCTGTATCTCGGTGTGCGTGAGGAAGGCGCCGCCATCGTCTTCGGCGCGGTCTTCGAGCGCCGCCTTGAGCGCTGCCACGTAGCGGTCGTGGCACTGGGGCCTGACATCGGAGATGTGCGCGTGCGGGTTCTCGAGGCAGGCGGCCGCGTCGAAGCTCCCGCTCGCCTTCAGGGCAAAGTTGAGCTCCGCGATGGCGTTGAGTATGCGAACGCCACCGATGAGCTCCTCGTGTCCCAGGTTGTGGCCGGCCTCGCGCCGGATAAACGAGAACTGGTTGTGGTAGAGCGACGCGGCCAGCGGGTACACGGCCGGTAGCTGTGCGGAAGGGTCCCGGAGGGCCTCCAGGGTGTCGTCAGGTCGACCGCATTCCAGCGACATGTTGACGGCCTCGATGGCCGCTTCGAGCCGCGTCTCCTCTTCTACCTTTTCGTTGGCCAACTGAACGGCCACCTGCAGGTCGCTTCGTGACAGTGTGAATGGGTTGTTGTTCGCCTGGGCGTCCTCCTTCACCTTGGCCAAGACCTATGTGGTCGAACGGAACGAATGAAAAGAACGTTTACAAGGTATACAGTGGCAAAAAACCAAGGGTCAAGCAAATGGCGTTTCGGGCAGCTAATTGGCTCATTGGTAAACAGGCATCGAATACAGACAAAGCCGACGGGCACGACTAAGTAGAAGTTCACACTGTTCTGTCGTGCTGTAACCTCACCTGGCCGTCTGAAGGGTTGAACAAGCTCTTATTCAATCTCAGATGTACAAGCGAACTTCACGTCAATTGAAGAAACCACTTTTCCGCAATGAAACATGCGCTGAAGAGTCGCTGAAGCTTCGCGACGTCTCGCCTTCTATAGAAGATTCGTGCAGCCACTTCTCCCGCGCTGTCTACCGTAAGAACCATACAGCACCATACCTTTGTTCTACCAATTCCTGCAAAATAACTACTGCCTGCTAGTACAGGTCTTCGAGTCATTACAATCCTGCCCATCGTCATCATTATACAGGTAGAAGCCTGTAATGGTAGAAGCCTTTACCAAACCAGCTCAACCTCACACCTTTCAGCACACACCTGGAAGTACGCGGGCACGTTGTCCTCGACGATGTCGTGGACGCCCAGGTCCTTCCTGGTGAGCAGGAGCTCGCCGAAGAGCGCCACGTCGCCGCGCTCCATGGCGGCGTCGATCTGTGCCAGCAGAACGTTGACATTCGTCTCGAGCACGTAGCCCTGGACCTCGGCCAGGCTGAGCAGGCGTTCGTACATGTCCTCAGGCCCTTCCTCGCCGCCTTCGAGACGCCGCATGGAGCGCTGCTTCAGTTTCGAGGCCTTGGCGCACTCGAGGACCTCGTAGTACCTGCGCATGCGCCGGGATATATATGCACGCGTTTATGGTTCAAAAACCGACGTGCTTGTCCTATGTCCAACCGCGTTATCTCCATGCACACCTCGACCCGACTCGCACAACACTGACTTCATCTCATCCATCCACACGACATATTCTAAACGGTACACATTTCGTCCGCCCATAACAATTGCACAACACGACGTGTTGCCTTTTGCTTGTGCACGTAAAGCTGGAGGTTGTAGGTCCTGCAAAACTTTTCCAGGTAATCCTGACGCCACTAATAAAGCAGCCTACCGCCTCATGAATCGCCTGCCGAAAAAAAAAAAACAAATTCAGTCCGTCGAGTATGAACGGACTCATTTACACCATACAAGCTCCTTACCTCGTGTTGCGTCCCGAAAAGCGGGCTGGAAGTTACGCAGGAAGGGGGTGAAAAAAAAGGGTCGAGAGGCTGTGTCAGCACTCATCATGACCTTAAGCAGTTGTAAGACATCACACTTGTCAAGGAGACGTGTAGAGAAGTGACGACGCGCACAGACCTTTGCAAGTTTTCCGGCCGCACGTCCCTGAGCTGCGCGGTGGGCGCCGACAGTGTCTCGAGGAGAAGGTCCACCTCTCCTTTGTCGATGGCTGTGTTGATGGCGATCACGGCCGAGGAGTCGGCGCTCGTCTCCTTGGCGAGGATGCCGTCGATGAGGCTGAACGCCGGCATGGGCACTTCGGCGTTGAGCACCAGGCTGCGCCGGACCTATCCGCAGCCATTGGACACATAAAGAAACCGTTCATCATTATCATCCCCACCATCATAATCATCAGTATTCCTTCAATATTATACTTTGAGCACACCTTCGTGTGCGCAGTCCTGCCAATTCATGTCTATAGATCGAAATTAGAGATAAGATTCGAGTAGATTACATTTCGTTGCGACTACAACGTCAACGGTTCATTTTTGACGATGGTCCCGTCATGTTTTATTAAAGATGTTCCAGTTGCGAGTGATAACGTTCTTAGACGTTCCGTGCACCGTCCCGGCAAAGTAAGATCTTGAAAAGTGGTTACCTGTACACGCGCTTTGAGCCGATATGACATAACTTGCATAAAGAAACATGACTGACCACAATGGCAGTCATGAGGACTAAATGGAAAATGTACACAAGGCATTGTTCTACCATGTTGACTTTCTTGCAATGGGCACTTCAACTACTTGGAGTGACAGACATTTATGAATTTGGCCACTTTATCGACGGATCCAAATAATTCGCGTGGTAACAGGCTAAGCAGCCACCAGAATTTCCCGCTCGTATTTTTTTTTTTTTTTTGTGTCGACAGCGCACACGTCCCTATGTACTTTCTTGCAGCAGTGCCGTCGCCAGATAACTAAAATACAGCCCATCATACACTTGTGGCTCCTGCACGACCACGACCTCAGCAACGAATAGTGCGCCTCCCCCCCCCCCCCCCGCCCTATGTCAGAAGTAAATATACTTCAAATATCGGTTAGAAACGAGACAGCCCTCACACACTGTTTGAAGAATCCCCTTCACTAGGACTCGAGCGGACCTCGCATTACCACGTCACCGACACACGGGAACCGGCGTGGTCTTGCATCTTCAGTGCCACTATAACTTCTGAACGCGAAGGTATACAACAGGTGCCTTGCATTGCTTTGCAATAAGCCAATGCGATAAAAGGGCAATGTAGTCGACAAGGGCGTAACATGTGGTTGGGACAGTTGCTGGGGCTTCAGATTACTCCTGTCCCGAAAACATTTCGTGGTATCTCGTGCTGCCAACCAAAGGAGCCACTCACCCTGTAATGTTTTGCCTACAGTGGAATACGTTTGTTCGATGTTGGTTAATCTGCGCATCCAACCTCGAAAAAACGACAATCAAAATTTTTTCACCGTAAATGTTTTTGTTGAAAAAGTTCTTTGATTGATTGATTGATTGATTGATTGATTGATTGATAAAAGGCAATGGGCGTATATACCTGTTCCACCTCTTCGTCCGAGAAGTGCAGCTTGCCCGTGAGCTTCTCGATCCTGGGCGCCTTGCCCAACTTGAACAGGTACAGGCTGAGAGCGTGCAGGCAGTAGATGACCTTGGGCAGGTTCTTCCTCTCGTACAGGTCGAACGGGTCCGGGAAGAAGTACTCGGGAAAGCCGATGGCACGCATCGCGTTCAGCCAGTGGTTGATGTTGTCCGTGTGCCGGAAGCACAGGCCGCGCTCCCGGTGGACGCTCTGGTCGGCGTCGTACACCTTGCGCAGCGGGACCTCGTCGGGCGCGAAGAAGTGCGACAACCGCGCCAGGTAGACGCCGTTCCTGAGCGACTCCTCGAGCCGCGTCGCCGACGGCAGCTCTTCCTCGATGCACGACGACAGCCAGAGCCGCGTCTCTTCCAGGTGGCACAGGTACAGGTAGGCCATCCGGAGCTGTCGCTTCTCGTCCATCTCGTCCGAGGACGGGCGCGATTCTTCGTCGTCGGCGTCGGTGGACATGGTTTCGACCCCCTTATTTGTCTTTTGCAATAACGCTTACACGTCTGCCACGCCCTGTCGTAGAAGTACTAACGCACCCCTCGCTTGCGGTCAGTTCACCAGGCAGCCAAGCTAGCCGTCCTGGACTGGACGGTCGACGGCCTTCGCGAAGACGTGCAGTCCCGGTTTAAATTTGGTGGCGGCGGCGGCGGCAGGATACGCAGAACGGGCGTAAATAATAAACATCACACCACACCACAAGCAAGGCGCTGTTCCAAGCTTGTTTGCCCCACTTCTTCGCCCTCTTTCTTCTTTATGCGTGTCACCTTTATCTGTTGTTGCTGCTAGAGTGTTCTAATGTTGCGCGCGATCGCGATCAGTCGGCGCGGCTGGCTTTTTATTGGATACGTTGGGAATCACGTGTCGAGTAAGGACTTTGGTCACCTGAATGCAATGAATGGTGCATTAGTATATAAAGCGAACCACCCCAGAAGTGGGTGCGTGCCATGTTCGAGGCACATCGACAAACAGCGACCGCGCGAACTGCAATAACAATGATGATGACCACCGTGATTGAAGCAGTATTAGAATCCCGTAGCTTTGTTTTCTTCAGTGTTTTGGAAAGGCGTTGAGATTAACGAAGTTGTTTATTTTAATTTGCCATTCCGCAAATGTTTTCGTCTAGGTGCAACTCCTTCCGCTGTCGCCTGTGGACTTTGACGCCCACCGCGTTAGGAACTGAGTAAGGTGCAACGGATTTGGGCGTACTTGGATTACCTTGACGCGCGCCTCGATGTCAACTTTCTAAAGATAGTCAGTTGATTAGTTATCTCACACTGATAAGCTATTCATTTGATCTCGCAGCAAAAGAATGGTGCCAGAAGGTTTTAAATGTTCGCGCCGAAACCGCGCCGTGCGTCTTGTGACGTCACGGATTTAATTTTTCAAAATTATTGTTTCATGTTTGAGCTAATGTAGCCCAATAAAAGTGTTCAAATAGAAATCATGATTACTGCCTTATGCTATAAATTATTCTACTTAAATAAAGGCATCGTCAAAAATTTGTGTCGTCATAAACAAGCTGGTGCGGGAATGGCGGGAACTTCCGAAGTGGACATTGCGACCCGTATTTGCCGCATGTAGTTCGTGCGGGTTTATATGTGTTCCCTGCGTGCGTGTCTTCTCTCTTACCGAGCACCTTCCTACGACAGAAGTGGCTTTCGTGACTGCTGTGCTGACGCACTGTTTAACCACGCATGCGAAGCAATATCGGAGTACGTCTCCTTTCTGCAACTACGCGTGTAAAAATGGCAGATCATCTTTCATGCGCTCAGGACGAGCGCGCGTGATGCATGTGGATGTGAGGAACTCTTCGTACGGGTCCTGGAAAGAAGATAAATACGGAGTAGTGCGTGAAATCTTGGAATCTTCGTATGAGAAAGAGGCACTGTGACATCGGCAAGCTTGCTGGACGTTGAAATCAAACTCCCGAAGGTGAGAGCACATGCACCGCGGTGTGCGTGCGTTTTTGAAGTATACTTTTTACTGTACTACTATCTGCAAGCGGAGGCGTCGGTGTCACGTTTCTGCGAGGTGGGGAGTCAAGACAGATTAACTGCGCACTGATAAGCCTGTCGCGGGGGCACAGTGGTTACGGCGCTTTACCGCAGAGACCCCAAGAACGCACGCTCAAACCCCGGCCGGCCGCGGCGGCCGCTTTCGATGGAGGCGAAAATGTAAGAGGCCCATGTAATGTGCAATGTCGCACGTTAAGGAACTCCACTGTTTCTAACGTATAGCCAGCATAGCAGGACGCGGACAGAGAGAAGGCGCATGAGCAGACACACCGTCGCCGCACTAACAACCAATTTATTGAGCCATCCACGTGCGTGCTTACACTTACTTACTTACGGGCGCATTACACACGCGCAAGCACCCAAGCTATAACCAGAGGCCTAAGCCACCCGATAGTCAAGCCCAGATAAGAAATCGCCACTTATTTTTTTCTGTGATAAGCACAGACGGTTCACTAATGCGTGTCCGGCCATTCTTTTTGATATGGTCGAGACATGCTGGACCTTCTGTGCTTATCGCTAGTGGACCTTCTGGCTTTTATCTCGCACATTTGGCCGGTGAAAATCTTTACAGCCTACCAATGAGCACATAGCATGTATGAAAGAAGAAAAAAAAAAAAGCCTCAGTAAGTCTGCAGTGCTCTTGGGAAAAATAGTTTTCACCATCGCCATACTAAAGGCCACTTTTTATTTCAAACCAGGAGTCTGTCAGACCACTGCCCACATCGCCCAGTAAGCCTCACCACAGAAATGAAGTGGGCAAGACAGACTGGCGAACCGCAGATGTGATGAAAGACCCCACAAATCAGTCTTTATTACCTGCTCGTAATGAGAAATACTGACAAACAATGTTGGCGTATTGTTACAGAGGAACTTGGATTACTTGTACTCAATGTAAAATTACCTGTACTCACCTCCTGTGCCTGAGGAACGTGTCTGCAGCCTAATAGACTAAAATAGACTAATGCGCTTTGTTCTCCAAAGGATGCTCGACCGAAAGCATGTTGACGGCCGCTGTAAAGGCATGAGCAAAACAGCCCCTGCATTTTATCTCAAGAGCCTAGCGAGAGCCATCGGTAGCTCCAGCCAACCAAAACATATCTCGATCATGCGCCTCCCCCCCCTCCATGACATCAACTGAAAAGCATTTAGCAGAGCCACATGGACAGGCACCTTTCCCTTCTATAGAATGTGCCCTTTGTTGCCAATACTGTGATACGGCTCCAAGCCTTTGTGCAATGCATCTATGGTACAGAGCTCATAAATGTTACCTTATAAAACATTAACACCATGTTAAGGCAATTTAATTACACTTTTTCCTATTCTGCAGCAAAGTTCCGGAGAATCTCTATGCTGTATTCTCACGTACCTCTCAAGCATAGCCAACTCACCTTGTCGATTTCTCGATGAGAGCATTCCTGCATTTGTTTGTAATGCGTAAAACAGGGAAAAAAGCTGGACTCTGGTACAGGCCAACGCTGCTTTGAAAGGTTTATACACAGCAGGATGACTTCACTGAACAGCGCAAGCAGTAAGAAGAAAAGACACCCAGTAACAGTTGGAAACTTGGCCAGTGTTTATTTACACATATTGGCGACAACCAGACGTTTGAAAAAGAATAACAGAGGTGGATGCCCAGTCCATTCATTTTCACACCTTGCACGCACACCTGTATCAATGTCAGTCAGGACTCGTAAGCCTCTCGTAAATAAAACAACTCCGAGGGAACGTAAGGTTCTCACTCTTCAACATACAGTTCCAACGCGCAAACATGCGCACACCACTCGCACCAACATCTCACCGCTCACGCCTCACTTATCTAGCGCACAGGGATAACAATCTGAAGTACAAACAACCAGAAGCAACCGAACAAAGGTCAGACGCTGCGAAACTCTTGGTGCCTACAGCACCGAGAATTGTCGCAAATGAAAGCCAACTGTACCACTACAACTTCCAACACTAATGCACGGTGTGCCTTTCTGTACACGACACGTCGTACACGTTTCATAGCTGGATATGGGTCATTTTCCAACTGCAGTACCGTCTCAAACTTGCACCACAAGCACGTGCACAATGGGCTACCACTGCCAGCACCGAGTGTCACTGGGAACAGAAACAAGTTGGAAGGACACTGCTTTGTAAAACACACCATTGAGGAACACCGAAGGCAAGCATTGAACATAGTTACTTCATAGGTTACCCTTCTGGATTTCCTGCGACATTTTTTTCTTTTGCGCAAACAGCAGTGGCAGCGCTAGTGGCGGCGGCAGGGGGGAACAATCCATCAATATTTCCTCTTGACCCCTTCCTGATGATATGGCGTGCTAGATGACAGTCTTTTCCAACGATTGTAATAAAAATGGAGAATTCTGTGCTGTCTCCCGAAATACAAAAAAGGGCTGGAACTAACCCTGAACAAAAGATTATGTAGTTGTCGAGAAAGCTTGCAACTTAAAGAGCCCCTCACCAGGCCACATCGCAAGTTTTTGGTTACACGCCGGAGGCTGTTTAAGTGTCCACTAGCAAGAAGTCTCCCACAATAACTTTTTCAAATTGGTCTGTCATGAGCAAATATAAGTGGCAAGAAACCACAATTTCAGGAGGCGAGAGTCACTGCCCATATGGCACCCTTGCCGCTGGTTGATGCCGTGGCGCGAAGCGTGTGCTTTTAGGGGCGAAGCACCTTAGGGCTGAGCTTGCGGCGCACGTAGTGCGGCGGCGTGACCGTGTGTTTACAGCGGCAACTGCTAGAGGTGCTGCAGTGCATAAGTACACGGGTTTGTTCGAGTTGAGATTACTAGATGGCGCTGCTGCACGCCACGCTGGGGGCGCTGCGGTGTAGTCTGCTGTCAGACAGTGCCAGACAGTGTAGTCTGCTGTCATGAGAGAGAGCGAACGGCGCGCGTTGACTATGGAAACTCTCTTTCTGCGATGAACGCTGTACCAGCCCGCAAGGAATGAGAAACGTGCCCTCGCACGCGAGGGACAACGCTGACGCAGGCAGTGTCTGCTAGCGAGTTTCTTCATTGAAAAAACCGACTGCTCACGCTGCACAACCGTTCACCGGCCACCTCGTATATATAGGCACTGGATCTTGACCTGCAGTGTAGTGCTGGTGGGAGGTTTCTCTTGTACGTAGTTGAACCATAAGGATTCGCAGCGTATGCGTTAACTAAAGTAATCCAGATCTACGACGTGGGAGCGCAGGAACCTTGTAAAGACAAGGAGCATAAATGACAACGCGTGTGTAAATATACACACACATTGTCGCTCATTTACATGCATGAGTGGGCCATGTCACGGGTGATTTGCAGTAACACCGAACGATCCCCAGTGCTTCGCCCACTCATCATGATTCACTTCGTGGAGATGCGTGAATTTTTTTTTTTTTTTGCGCTTGCAGCAGCTCTGCTGTTTCCTTGCTTCTTCCGTCTGCTTTTGCACCCCGCGCATTACCACTGCTCAAGTCTTTAGACTTGTCACACTGCTACCAGACTCTTTGCAAGGTCAAACTGCATTCGAATCCATGGAAGAACTCTAAAAAAACTGCACTGAAGTGGCCACCTCGCGAATCAATATTTCGTCGTTTCCCTCACACAACCAAAGGCGGTGCTACACGAGTAGAGGCATTGCATAATACCATCGACAGGAACAACACGCGCCATACACCTGACGGTACACTACGTGGGATGCATAGTCGTACCATTATCATCAAAGCTATAGGGGGAAAAAAAAAGAAATGCGCTGACATTAATCATTCACTTCGAACCATCAAAAGGACTCACTTTCCACCATTGCACGCTTCTCACCAAAGCTATACAAATGAATGCAAGACTTTATAACGGGGTATGCAAACCCACTCTTGATAACAGCGTACAAAAAGTCGTGGCCAGTGACAATCCTTAGATTACGACACACACAAAGTTATCAAGTTTATTTTTTTCTCTTTAAGGCGCTCCTGGGACTGGGTACTGCTGGGCTGTTCTGCCACTTTGGACTCTACGGCTGCAGTAAAGTGTATCCAAATGTCGAGGCTAGTGCGATACAATGCGAGCAAGCCTAGAGCTACGATACCACTCAAAGAGTTACACAAGGAGGGCAGTAATGGTTCCTCGCGGTCCATAACACTGCGCGTATGTACAGTACATACCATTGCAGGAACGGAAGGTGACAAGATTGACGTTTACGGGCTACGGCCACCGAAGTCGATTCTGTCACCACATCATAGAACCTGCGCAAGGAGCTTGCCTGACCGACCCTTTTCACTCCAACAGGTTCCATTAATAGAACAAAAGAGGCCTTCATGACCACTACTAACATGCTGCAAAGTAGACAGGATCTCATGTCTTCCTTGATCCTGTCTGCTCTGTCTGCAGTGCCTACCATGCAGATTTGCCAGAACAAGGTCGTCGATTCTAGACCATTCATTTCAGTTCGTGGGCCAAATCTACCTTTCAGTGTAAGCTTCTGTGAAGCATGCACAGCCCACCAGGACATCAAAAGACCGTAACCTTACTTGGGTGTCTGCTGGAATGCTTTCACATTGCGGCCGCCATTCATCTGATGTTTTTTAAAAGCCTTTGGGAGTTCCCCAAGGTTCGAGTTGTAGGCGCCTTTTGACTCTTTGCTCTGACCACGACACCTCAATTCATGTCTTGGTGCTAAGAGACATCGGGCGATGTAAATACAACACTCGGGTGTAATCAATCGAGGCAAGACTGAACAAATAAGCTGCTTTAAGTGGCTCAGTAATTTAGTAATCAGAGTGCTTCAAGAGCACTTGAACTGATGCTTTTTAGTTTGACAACAGAGGTTCCCAGTCGCACCAATCCAACCCTCAATAGTCACTGAATTCATTAACTCGTGTGCCCGGGAAGCAAAACCTAAAAGCACAACTCGTCACAAGTCCTCTACTTCACGAGGTCACCTAACGACTTGCCATAGACATGCTCAGGACAGACAGACGCGGGCGACAGAAATAAAAAGCCCGTGGTCTATTAGCTGCACAAGACGCACACCACAACTTATGAAGGCGCCCGCTGTCTCGGTCTTGTTAAGAGCGAAGAAAGCGGACGGCGTCGCCGTGAAATCGAGCTGGCTTTCGGGCAGGACGGCGCACAATCCTTGCAATGTCACCACAGGCATTTTCTTCAGTAGTCGAGGGCCCATTCGTTCTCGGCGAGGAAGGCATCCACCACCTCCTTCATGGCCAGGTTGGGAATCAGCTGGTCCTGAGTCAGTGGCGTTCTCGTCACGGGGTCGAAGTGGCCCACCCTCTGTTTGCGGTTAATGAGTGAAAACTGGTTATCGTCAACCGGTTAACAATGCAAAAAGCGGTTCAGGCATGACATAGAAACTGCTTCGTTATATCCGATAATGTCTCATATTCATAACACTGTTTTAATGCCAACACTACTGCTTGCTTACATCATAACCGATAATTCGTTATGCTGGCTTTTGTTACGATGTTTGACTGTAACATTGGTGTTGCATGGCCACCTTTAATCATTATCAGGCCCGATCCAGACTAGATTACTATGATCATTAATGATTGCTGCTACGACGTCCACCTATGCAGATCGTGTTTGCTAAAGCTCAAATGCACCGGATGCTGATTGCAAGTCCAAGCCACTTACCAAGTTAACATATTATGCAAAACAGAGTGTGCTACAAACCCTCTCTTTTCAAGAAAACACTATTTTGCTTGGTGACAAATCATACCAAATAAACAATAGTTCGTTCATCGTTGACAATTCATGAATAGTGTCATACCTATAAATGCCAACTTGCGAAACATTCGCAATTTTGGTTATTACAGCAAATCTACAACATAACTTTTCTTATAGAGTGCGTTTTAATGTGTTTTATTCAACTACACTTACTTTTCTTGTTTCTAAGAGTTCTACAGCACACTGAGCTAGAAGGCACAGATCTCAGCGGAACTGCAGTTAAGGAGCCACACATATTGTGATCGCCTTGACCTTTGGGTCTGATTGCGTTTGAAAGTGGTCCAGTGGCACCAGTCTAAAAAGCTTCTCCCTTATCAAAGAAAACTGTCACTACTGATCTCAACGAATACACTGTCCTCCACTGAAGGTCTAAGCCGGGACTATATTACATTGCAGTGACTTTTTGTTTCCCACGTTTGACCCTATTTTGTTGAAAGGTCATGCCCAAATATATCTACCTAGCCACCACTACACAGTCTCAGCTGTAGTGGCGATAATAGCGAGTTTCAGTGTACCGGAAGATAACAAACGTGAAAATTCAGCATTAACATTAGTGTAAACACACCACACATTCTCAGGACGTAAACGCAGCCAAAGCCCTTACATGCCTATGCTATTTTTGAACTACAGCGTTCAGCACTACGCTCGCAAGGGTACTGAACCCGTACGTTTGGCAAGATGGTGGCGTCAAGATGAGAACCACTCACTCCATATCTATTAAGCTGTTGCTCTGAACTTTTAGGCCAGTTCGTTCCCAGTAATGATTGTATTTGCTTTAGATTTTAGCAATGTTAGCCGAACTACCGAACTGTTAGCTGCGTTTCGGTAACAGTTTGGTAGCTCTGTTTTTGAGATACACTCTTGTCTAGCGGTGCAGGAGACTTAACGAGATAGCCCTTTTCCATTTCCTATAGACATGTTATAGTGGCCTCACTGCCTGTACCTAATTTTTCATTCATTTGTTTGTTTCAAAAGGTATCGCCACAAATCGTTCCTGATGTGTCATGGTTTTTGTGGCCAAACAAAGTGAAATGCAGTTGTTTAGATACGGCTTGTTAGTTAATCGTGTTTTTGCTTCCAGGTGGCGCTGCATGTGTCTGTGTTAGTGTATTACACTCTCCGCTGTACTAAAATAAATATTTCGTTTTACACAGTGCGCTGTCTTAATGTTAGTGTTGCAATGCATACTAACGTTAACATAACCCTTTTACGCTATACTAAAGCTCCCTAATACTCGAACCTGAAATATTTGTAGCCTGTTTGGCAGCTGCACAGAAGTTGGCTAAACTGAAATTTTGTGGTAGGTTTTGTTTTCATGCATCACACATTCAAACGACGCTTATACATTATTAGTGCCACTAACATCATTCATTTTGATGTGGCAGACTGGTGAAAAGCACCTTCATGTTTTGTGAATGATGTGGAAGCTGAAAGAAAATTCTTATGTACTCTGATTAAGAAGTTGGCAATGTCAATTGTGGGGTGTATACAAAAGACAATGACTGCATGATAAACATGATTTATCCTAAGCATCAGTTTACCGCCCAAACTTGAAGAGTGAAAAACTTGTAAAATGCTCGGGAACTTTCTCATGATTAAGACATCAGGCACAACAATGACTACAAGGAAGTGTCGACGGTGTGTGACCAAGTATCACTTCATCACACACAAGCTACACTTCGTTGTCGCCTTTCTCGTGCCTCGTGTACTCTTGACAAGCTTATAACCAATAGTTAGTTTCAATGCTCAAGGCACTCCAATGAAAAAGAAGCTTCCTTTGCACTACTTCTGCAGCAAACTGGCCAACTAAACCATGAGCGAAAGCTGCCTTGGAAGTCTTGACTAAGAATGCATGGGATAAAGACATGGTGGAAGAGCTCGAGAGTTCGAAAAGCAAGTCACCTGTAGATGCTCCTCGATGTCTCTGCGGTCGTAGGTGATGCCACTGGGTGTGATGACCGGCTCGCGCATGATCTCGAAGCTTATCTTGCCGCACAGGTAGTCGGGCACTTCTCGCTTCTGGACATGCAACAAAGTGTTTTCCCAATGTTGAGACATCCAAAAAAAAGAATGTTTATGAATTTTTGCATCTAAAACAGAAACATAGATCAACACTAGAGGCTAGTGGGGCGACTTGGGTACAAACTACCGATTTGAGGCATTATTCTAATTAGCATGGAAGAAACAACAGACAAGACAATGAAACAGACAGTGCCAAGTGCTCAACTTCAAGTGAAGACTTGATTTTGGTGAAACATAGAAGCCACATGATGCACCAAACACCTACACGTTCATCGTAACACACACCGTAAAGAAGGTAACACACACAGTAAAGATCTTGTCGCTCACTGCATTGCCTGCACTGGTGTGAACCACGTTTCCATGGCGTGAGAGTGCTAGGCAGAAGTAAGCATAAAACAGCCCGTGAAACCTTGGAGGCATACTTTATCAGAAAAGCAGGTGAAAAATGTGTTAGTGGTACATCTGTTATATTATACAAAACTGAAATGAAATTCCTATCGTGCCTGGTGTGATAACCTTCTGTTTGCCGGTATTCAAATTTCCTTGTTGTGGTACGCCTGCGCAGATCTCTGGGTGTATAAAAGCTGTCTTTTCCACCTTCAACAAATCAGTTGTTAGTAGCGCCTTTGTTGTTTGCGGTCCTTCTTTACCGTGTGTGTTACCTTCGTGCTAAATTACGATGAACGTGAAGTCTTAACACCAACTAGCACAACTTTTAACTATTTTAAACACCTACACAGTGGTGCAATGGTCACCATGATAGCACTACCCTCCCATTCTCTGTGCTAATCTTTTCACTTCCCCCCCCAACTCAACATGCCCGCCAGTACACCCAGCTCAGCATGCAGATTGCTTTCAAGATATCAGCATGTTGAGTCAGAAATTCCATGCCTGCTACCCACTTTTCCTATACGAAATACGTCAAGTGTTTCCATTTATACATGCCTTTGTAACCGCCCAAGCACACAGGTTTTGTGGAGCTGCGCGGAGCACTGACAACAGTTCGGTGTTCTTTCCAACGGTCATTAAAACACCGATTCATACGGTGAGTACGGCGTTTGTCACATGACAAAGGAATCATATGAATCACGGCAACACAGTAACCAACAAAATGCGGGGCACACTTTCTGTCACAGGCTTGAGCAAGCTGCACACCATTTATCAAGTAGCACACTCTCAAAAAGTTCTCATGGTGCACCGAAAAGACCAAAACAATGCTGCCTTTTTGAGATGGTATGACATTTAGTGCAGGTGAGGTACATTGGTACAAAGTGTGCTCGACTTCGCTGCTCTCTGTGCCTAGCAGCTGTCTGCAAGTTCAACTATTAGAGCTTTAGTTACAGACACTATCATGCCATCAAGGATCCACCACGCTGCAACTGGATGAACTAGTGGACCTACCAGCAGTCTAACTCGTGCTTACAAAACTTTTGCAATGTGGCTTGAAGGCAATCAACAGCAATTCCCCTTTTTATAAGAACTAATTGAATTATAGTTGAGCACAGGTTTCTTATGTCAAGGGAAATGCATTAGCAAAGCAGACATTCATAGAAGCTAATGTGGATAGTCGGGAATTCTAAGACCCTACTGTTAACAGGCATCTTGTGCGTACACTTTCTACTGCAGGCACAAACAAGCCTTGAAAGAATCAAACACATTGCTCACATCATTCCTCTCACCATCACCACTGCCTCTGAACATAAAAAACTCATATCTACATCTCTAAGAATTTCTGTAACAAATGTTTATTCAACACATTATCCGCACGCCTGTCAAAGTTAGATAAGAATGCGCCACTTAAGATGGGTGCAACGCATTAACCTATATGCACACCTTCCCTTTGCACAAAGGATTCATGGTTGCAATCAAGAGAGTTCAAATGTCTAGACTGGATGACATACAGCTCTGGCATTGTTAACTATTTATTATGTGAAAGAATTATCTGTCCCATGAACAAACAATTCAGTAAGCGTCTGGCTAGCAGTGTTACTACCCAATGACAAGGAAGACTCACATGTGCATGTGTCAAAATAACGTCATCACATGATGTCACGTTGTATGTGTTGGTGTCTCGTGATATGGATGTCGAAATAATATGGGCATTGGACACAGCATTTGCATCCAGACATGCCAAGCTTTTGCATTCAGTGCAAGTAAGGAGGCAATTTTTTTTGGGCGGTTGTACGTCCTAAAACCACGACATGCTTATGAGAGACGCTGTAGTGTGGAGGACTCTGGAAATTTCGACCACCTTGGGTTCCTCTGACGTGCACTGACATCGCACACTGCACAGGCCTCGACATTTTGCCTTTATCGAAATGCAGCCGCGGCAGCTTGGATTTGATCCTGCGACCTTCGGATCAGCAGCCGAGTGACACAGCCACCACACCACCGTTGGCTCGGTAACTTTCTTTTCCTCCCTGGGTCGAACTGCTTTCGGTATGGGGCAGTGACGCCTGTGCAGAAGCTCTGTCCTCGTAGAATTTGCTTGCTGCAGAATTGCAGCATGGTCTTGTTACCTGTTTAGCAGAGACATAAACAGAGCACAAATAAAGGAAACTCACCCTGCGCTTTTCGTCCACCTTTGCAAATATGTTGTTCAGTTCCGACATGTACTTGTCCTGCGAAAATGACAAGAAGGAAACATGTAGCCGGAGATTACTTTGGATAAAAGCAAACATGAGAGGATTTCCATTCATTTCAAGGGATATCAAAGTTATCCATCATTCAGCTGAGTATGAGAGAGATCATTCTTTCGAAATGTGAGAGTAATGAAAAGCAGAACTTGGGACAATAAATGACTGCTGCAAGAATAAAGTAGCTTCATGTCATTTGTACTGCACATTCGCGCATACAACTGATGCAAATTCACCTAAGACAAATGGTATATAATAAACCCCTTGTAACAAGCCATAGCCTTCTTTCGTGGCCCATTTGGTGGTAGTGTGCCTGCATCGAAATGACAGCTGAACAGAAAATCAAAATGTGGCACCCTGTCCATAAGAGACCTCTCACATAAGGGACAGGATCTGCTCACTGGCATGTTTGTCCTTATAAAGGGGTTCAAGTGATTGACACAAGCTGAAAATGTGCTGCCCCGTGGTGCATGTTAGACCAATTATTCAGCAGGAATAAGAATTATTGTTCAAGCACAGACGTCCAAGCCTCACAAATCTCACAAGGGTGGCATTCACATCATACGTATCAAAACGAGAGCCGAGCGCTGGTGCGAGAGCAGCTTCCAAATTCAGCTTTTCACATGACGGAAGTTGGCACAATGCTGCGAGACAAACTCAAGGAAAGACGGAAATCGATTTGTAAACTGACCAATGCAACCTCCACCCTTTCGATGTCGCCTTGGCGAGTGCCCACCATCTTCATTTCTTGAACCCTCCTGCAAGAACAATGGCAACAGGTTCACATTTTTTATCCCTTCATCACATGAGAGATAAATGTCGTGGCTACGTGCCATGGACAAGTGTGCGTTTAAATATATGCTCACATGTCAACACACCTCGAGCCCTGATTTCAGCATAATGAAACTTTTGCGCACACAGCACGAAGCCACAACGAAGAAGTACACAAGGACTTGTGTTGTGTGTGCAAAAGTTTCATTATGCAGCCAAACCAACTAGCCCGCCTTTCTGTTTTAATGCCTGATTTCAGATCTACTATTGCCTCCAGTGTTCGACTGATGAATTTAAATTTAGCACTGAAAGTGAATGACATGTTTGTAAAGTTCCATGTCTCAAATGGCCAATGATGTACACTTATGTCACAATCTTAGTTTAAAAGACATAACACACTGAAAGACATGACACTACACAAATTAAATTTTTCATTAGAATGGTTGCTCCTTCTTTTGCAACAAGATATGTTCAATCTTTTTTGACTAACATGATGCAACAAAAGAAATTTTCGTATTTGTTTCTTTCTACTTTCTTTTTGTATGTAATGACATTTCTTATTGCACCAATTTAACTACACATCTGTACCTGTTTACTTGTTTTAGGTGATTTGACAAATGCTGTCACCTTTTCTGCCATATATTGCTGGGATGTGGGGCTAGTCAAGCTGCGTTTATATTGCAGATTTTTTCCGGCATGCCACACCACACCTGTATCTTTACTTCATGCATGACTGTTAAAAAACGTAAACAGTGTAACACTGCGGTGAAATAGACTTCAACTTGTTCAGATATATTATAGAGTGTGTTGTCAACAGCCAGGTACGCAGGGAATTTTTTACTTGGACTGTTAACCTTTGGTATTGATTTCAAAATCTTTTAGGCCATGCATCATCCATAACTCCCACATCTGTGCATGCATGGGTGCACGGCGGTAATTTTGGTTTTTGTCTCAAGGAAGATGGTTTGTGTTTGCCGTGCTCACAAAAGCGGACAACTGTCTAGTTGCTAATCTATCAAAGGGTGACCGTTTGATACCAGCTTGGTTATTGCCCACAGGGGTGCAGTATCAGCTGTTCGTGGGTGGGTGCTAATATGTAAGTGGTACGGCCCTGCCTATTGACTTTCTTTTGTTGGTGTGCACACTTTTTGTTTTGAGCCTGTGCAGTGAACTTATTGAACTGAGCATAACTTTTATTAAATTCTTCCTCTCATACTTATTCTTAACACAGTCACATCTCATTGTAACATATTCAATATGACATACAAGTAGCTTCATTATTCCTATAATTCATTATAAATGTAAGCTTGCAACTATATTTTAATGACTAGTTTTCATTTAATTTGTCATAACCAATCATTCATTAACATCCTTTGTATTGAGGTTCGATTGTATTTATAACAAGCAATGAATATACAACTAGAGAAAATACCTTGCTGTCATTTGAGGTATATAAAGTTAAGGTCAGTCTTTTTCTGAAGTCATTCTAAAGATTCTAAATATGCAATGAAATGATCAACCCTACAGCGGTCACATATGGAAGAGAACTTCAACCCTCAAAGGGCTAAATCACGGGACTTTACGAGCCAAAACCACGATAATAACGAGACACAACATAGTGGGTGGCCACCAAGTGATTCTGACTGTCCCCGAGTTTCTCTTCAACAAGCTGCTAAATCTACGTACATAAGCGCTTTTGCATTTCTGCTCCACTGAAATACAGCCTCACACCTTGGTTAGGAAGTGAATCCATGTCCTCGAGCTTAGCCACAACCCATTACCTCAGCCACAATGGCTACCGCAATGGGCATGAAATGATGAATAATAATTGCAGGGATTTGACATCCCTAAACCATCACGTGTTCATGAAGCACGCCATAGTGTAGGGCTCTGGAAATTTAGACCACGCGGGGTTCTTTGATGTGTACTGATAGCACGCTATGCACTGGCCTCTAGGATTTTCGCATCCACTTAAGATGTCGTTGCCACAATCAGGCACAACCAGCACGAAACCCCTATCCTTTTGGTCAGCAGTCAAGCACCATGACCAGTAGACTGCCACGGCAGACAGGGTATAGAATGACAATGAAGGACATTATGAAGGAAGGGAGGGATGCACGCACTTCTGCTTGTCGAGCAGGATGAGTTGGTTGAGATAGGTCTGCAGCTCAATCTCCTGCTGCAGCCGCTTCTCCTCGATGAGCTGCCAGCGCCGCTTGCGCGCCAGCCGCAGCTGGCAGGCAATGTCGTCCCCGAAGTTGAGCTTCTGCTCGCGGGCGAGGTCGTTGGCTGGGCACAGTTTCGCAAATCAAGTGTTCAGTTGACAAGCAAGCCGTCCACGTCAAGCGCTATTGTATAAACACAAAGTCAAATCTTGTCGTAACAAACTTTCATCTGACATTCAATTCTACACATATATTCATATACCACTATCAATGGCAAAAACCATTCGTTGTCTTTGTTATGCTAAACAACCTATTTCGAAAGGCAAACTGGGATGGAGTGCACTGTGTAGTGTTCAATTTAATCAGAAAGCTGTGAAAACATTAGAGCCTCACGGTGGTGCCCCCTGCATTGACAGCTTCCCAGTTGACAGCATAGGCGGCCACACTCAACACTCTCAACAAAAGCATGGCTTCTCAACATGTTATCTGAGATAAGGGTGCTCAAATGTCTCAGAAAAGGCAGCCTAGGCCTATGTCATGCTTGGGTGGTGGTCGTCCGCTTAGGTGGTGTTTCAAGGTTGCTAACAGAAAGGTTATGCCATTATGAGCCCCATGGCCTAGCCAAGTTTGCTTTGAATGCACAGCCCACCACGAGACCTTGTAAAGCAAAGTTCATCTGACAAGGAAAATGACCTCCTTACAGCTGACAATTCATTACAAATGTACTTTCTTAACACTGCCTTATTAAAAATAAATATATTTCAGTTTGTTATGGGCAGCGATTCTTTTATATCCATATTGATTCTTTTGGGGTTTGATTTGTGTACTGCAACCTACTCACTCATAGCGAATTTAGCCATAGCTGAATTTCGCTACAGCTTGCTGTTGCTGTTTGCAAGCTCGGAAAATTATTATTATAGTTATTCTTTGCAGACCAATAAAAGGTGGTCCAAAGAAATCTCTAATGCTCACGCTAAAGGCCGAGACTCTAGGCCCCACTTTGTGTTTTTCGCTCACCTCTCTGCAGGTACTTGACAGCCTCATCATAGTTGTCCATCTCCTGCAGTGCCTGACCAAGAAAAAAATGACCCTTGACCGAGCTGGGGTCCAGGTCGAGCGCGCGGCGGCAGTCTTGGCAGGCCAGTTCCCACTGCTGGAGCTTGAGGTAGCATAGCGCGCGGTTCGTGAAGTAGGTGGCCGTAGACGGGCTTTTGATCTGCAAAAATGAAATGTTTGAGAGGTTTCTGGAAATGGAGTGTTAGGAGTAACCCAAAAAGCTAAAATATTTCTATCATCTTTAGCAGTGAATTTCACGATCACACTGAAACGAAAAGAAAAAGAAAGAGTCACCCAATTGTATGGAGCACAAGGATGCAAATGAAATCCATATGGATTTCTCAAAAAGAAAATCTTCCTAGCCGAAGAAAAATTTGTCCTGGTCGGGAACTTGAACCCAGGACCAACGTCCTTGTGGGGCAGCAGCTCTGCCAGCTCTGCCAGTTCCACGAAACTGAGCAAGGCCATGAAAGCTGAAATTGGCATCCAGCAGTTCTCAGAAATTGCTACTAGAACGTGCTAACAAGGAGGTGTTTTCACGAACAATGTTTTGCCTGTTATGGACATCCCGTTATGCCAGACAACACTATCTCTCGCTTCTGACATCTATGACATTCGCATCCATTTCTCGGCAAGGGGGCAGATTGATTTCACAACATGACATACTAAAGCTTGCACACATCCCATGTTTTCGCAGGGCTGAAATTTTAAACAAGAGAGGCAAACCAAAGGTATCGGTTGTGGCATGAACAAACAATAAATCTTCTCATAAGATGCGGTGATGAGCCCAATCCTGCTTGTTTTTCTTCTTTCAATCAAGGTGTGTGATGCAAAGAGATTAGCTAGACAAATATGAGCATGGCGTCCGCAATGTATGGTGTGCTGGCAAGTGACCACAATAGTTGGAGCTCAGCCTTTACCACTTGGCGAAGCAGCTGTGCATGAGAAATATGGCTAAACGAGGGCAACCTTTCGTTATTCCCTCCACACATGGCGCTCTGCCTAAATTATAGGTTGAGTGGTTTTACTCTAACTGCATACGCATTTTCAAAATAAATTATTTCAGGGACCCTTTAGCAGTTCACAGAACATACCCACCACATTAACACTGGTAAACTAAGGACTGCAAGTTCGCAGTCGTTGCGCAAAGCTGAGAGATCCACACTGCAGTACAACTATTCAGTGCCTGCTGATAAAGCTGTTAGGTGGGAAATAAAGAAGTTTGCAGGGACAACTTCATTGCAGTCAGCACAGGATCGGGTCAAGAGGAGAAATATGCGAGAAGTCGTCACCCTGCAGCGAGCATAGACAGGCTGGTGGCAATAATGATGATAAAGAAAGCAACTGTAATCAAGCAGTATGAGAGATATACAGATGAAGTAGCCTTGCATGTGTGTATGTATTTAAACGAACTAAGAGTGAGTGCACTGCGCTGCTAGTATCACTCTGCACATATTCACGTAATTATACTTTGTGACGTTTTGTTGCAGAATGCACCCATTGGCAAGTGGGTTTGGCGGAGCCACAATGCTGCACTGAATCGTAAGCACCAGGTGATTGCTTCACATTGCTGATTGCTGCTTATGAGTATTTTTCAAAGAAGCTCAGTCAATACAACTGTCACTATTTGGATTATTGCTTTTGTAGCTCACATTAATTCACAAATGTTGAGCTTCATTTATACGTATCGCAATGGTTGTGCTGATCTTATGACTACAGTTAACATATCACAACTGCGTCACTGTAATGACTTCTTGACACATATCAAGCATGAAAGGTGAAAACACAGATGCTAAAACAAAAAGCTACAAAGCCTGTACTAAATAAGATGAGTGGTTTGCACTTCATGTTTACAAGGAAGCAGCAAGTACCAGTTTTATTAAGTGTCATTGAACCTTGTTTATTCGTACCGAGGCAGAATTCCTGTTGATATTATATGATTACTGCACGAAAATTTTAACCCAATCGCAGCAGACTCACTGGTCAACACAAAAAGTACGCATTTAATGTAAGAGAAGCTACAAAGCCAAACACAGACATGAAGCACATCCACCGTATTGCCTTCCACGGCTAAACCATAAATGCATAAGCGGTAAAATAAATACTGCAGAGGCTGAACTAAATGAGCCACACGGCTCACTAACACTGCACGTTTACGAACAGCAAAGCGATTGCCAAGAACCGCTAACGTGGCCTGTTTACCAGGAAACTGCGCATCACTCAAAAGGCCATGCTCACAACCTGCGGTTAAACAGCAAAAGAAAAGAAACATCTCCACCCCGTCGCCAGATGCGCGAAGAGCACACGGGACTGCTTTTTTTTTTTTTTTTTTTTCCCTCTGTGTCTAAACAACGAAGCTGTTTTTAGAATTAAGCCGACCTCCAGCAGCGGAACACTCGTGATTCACCGATGCAAAATGGCAGGTTCTTTGTAGAGTTGTAAACAAAAAAAAAGGCAGCTTAGCGGTTGTGTTGTGATCACTGCCCCCAAACTCTCCCGTCAGCCGTGGAAGCAGCAGAGGAGGATCTTGGCAGGAAGCATTACCATCATTGCGATAAAGAAGATCGCAAGCTGCCACGCATACGCGGAAGCTTGGCCGGAGAGGGGGTTATTAATTGGCTTTGCGTCTCTTATATGTCTTCTCCGAGGCGGAACGACGTGCATATGTCGATCCGGAATGGCTTCAATCAAACGTTCACCCCTGAAATCTTCACGCACTTCAATCAATCAATCAACCGTCGATTGCGTCTATCGTTTGCCACGACTTCGCGACGGCCTTTATTTATTGCGAGCGACGACTACGGAAAATAATAACAAAAAAAGAGAACTAGTTCTGCGGCAATCAAAAACAACTAGTTGCACGACTGGAATTCCACCGAAAGCGTTAAAAAATAAATAAAAGCAATGCTTAAAGAACGCGCTCGCAGCGGTGGTGTTTCACTGACGGCTTGGCATATCTCTGAAAACCAAAACAAAGCAGAGACAAAAAACAGCCCCCACCGCGTTGCGTGCTTTTCGCACGTCATTTTTTTCCCCCTTTAAGCTTAAAACAAGGCCTTCGATATGCATTCCCGCACGGCCAACCGCTTCCTAGGCGATGAAGGGCGATCGAGAATTTCTTTCTTTTTTTCAATGCCATCGCCGATGAGTGCGCGCATCGCATCAGCTGTTTCCGCAGCTGAGCTAGTCCCAAACAAAAACATCGATTTGTACCTGCTCCCTTTCGCCGAATCGCGTCAATTCTTCGACGACATGCTTCGAAACGAGGCAGTCAGCATGGGACTGATCGAATCGACCGTGAAAAACGCGTCAGAATTGCGATCTCAACCAAATTACCGACGCAGCTTTCGAGGACGCACCACGGATTGCATCCTGTCCAAATGAACAAGGACCTTGTCCCAGCTTTTTCTACAACGCATCGTGATACAATCGATCTTAACAGCAGCTTAGACAAGGAACCACGGGACCACAAAATGCGTCGCTGCTAAAGCATGACGACTGATTTCTTTCTTTCTTTTTTAACTCGAGGAAAATGAAAGTCGAGAAACTCACGATTGCTTTGCTGTAGCAGGATATGGCGTCTTCGTACTTGCGCGCAGTGAACAATTTGTTACCGAGGTCTTTTAGTTCAACGGCAGTCATGGTGTCCTTCATAATCCGGTCGTGTCACCGGCTGAGTCCACGAGTGAAAAGGTTATTAATTAAAAAAGTAATAATCGCACTGCGCTTTTGTTGGCTAGCCGATCTGCCAGCCTTCGGCGTACGCCATTTAATTTTCGGACCTTCCCGCCAGGCCTCGACGTACGTGCTTCAAAGTTAGAGAGCTTAGAATACCCAGGGGGCGACACCAACAAGTCACATTAAGCGATATTTAAAACATGACGGCCATGACGTCAGTTTCGCTCTTGTAGTACGTGAAAGTGTGGCCTTTAAGATTTGTGGCTCTTGTTCAATGGAAACCGTAGCCTGGCGCGCCAGTTTGCGCGCTACATATTGAACAGCTCTGAAGTATGATATGATTGCCGTCATTAAAGATCAGTCTGCAGGTAGCACAACGTACGCCTCCAATATGTTTGCCAAGAGGCCCAGGCGCAAGTCTCAGAGGCTATGCATTTGACAGTAGCTGGTCATTTCAGTATTGAGCTATTGAATGGTACTGATTTGAACTAGTTGGTAGCTGCTCATGGCAAGGCTGTTTCGCGTACCCTCAAGAACGAAGGGCACAAAAAAAAAAGGAACAACATTTTTGTACTTGGCCCTGAATGTCGTGAAAAAAAAGACTGGTGGCGCCATCCTCGGGGACTGGTGGCAGTCTCCAAGTGTATGAATTTTTTTTTAAATGACCCCGCAGGTTCAGTTATCCTGCTTAAAAAGCAAAAACTTGTAACAATTTTGTTGTACACGCATCTGGTAGTGTTATTTCACGAGAGTGAGTAACTTTCATTTCTACACTAATATTGCAAAAACCCAGAAACCAGTGTTGCCGGCATCCCTACACCTACAGAAGGGGTGATCACGAAGATAGAAAAATTCTCTCAACAACTTATGCTGGCTTTCCAGTGAAACCGCTGCAGGCTTGTACACTTTGAAAGGTGTGCTTTCTATTTCGATAAACAGGAAATCAATGAAGAACGGTAGACAGTTCCTTTAGCATCACTGATTGCATGTTTCAAATGTGTGCTATGTCATCTTCGCACCTCCTTTTCAAAAGCACAATTATTTTAATTTAGCAACTGCTGTGCCTTTCAAACCTACACAACTTGGGGGCATTGTTCTGAACAATGTAAGTGGGCAACATCAGCATATAAATGCAGTGCACTAGCTATATAATCTTGCAATATGTGACTGTTTTTAGACCAACACAAATGAGCTGATATAAATATCTGCCAGTCGTAGACAAAAATAATAGTCTGACACATGCACTTATTTCATGACATATACTTGCTCTTTGGTGTACAATTGCATGATTGTCATTTAGCAGTTCTGCGACAGGCCTTAACTGTGCTTAAGGACATGCTTTCACTGCAGTTTTGGTACTACTATGCAGAGAGTTTCAATTGGTGCAAGTCAAATCTGGCACTCAGGCACATGAATTGTATGCCAAAGAGGATTAAATAGTGCCTCACAAGAGGATCACACAGCAAACACGCAGTAGTCAATTCTAAAACCTCGTGGCGAGTAGACAGGTACAACTCAAGTCTGAAGTGAAACCCCTCCTATGCTTCATGAGCGAGGGCGCAAAAAGCTCACAGTTCGAAGTTTCCACGCCAGCAAAATAAAGAAATAACTGCCGAAGTAAAATTATAACTGAATATGGTTCACGTTTTCACTCGTTTGTTATAGTTGAACATAGAGAAAAGCCTAATTTCTTATTGAACTGACACCGAAACGACCCACGGCACCATTTTGCAAAGGTTGCATAATGTTGATTTTGTTTGCTTTTGTGATTAGTTGGCAAAGTAACATCAGCCCATGCGGTCCATGTGCATTGTTGCCATCTGCTGTCTTTTCAAGTCGTATCCTATTACAGGACGATACACAGGTCAGCTCTTACACAAAGCTCGGCAGTGGCATTCACAGCTCGTAAATGACTTTTGCTTTCTACAATCACGCAAGAATACAGTGAAGAATGGTGTTGGCGTGTTCAAATATTTTACCATTGCTTCATTTTTACATCTCAGTGACTGGTAAAGCATTGTAAACTGCAAGTTGGCACATGATGTAAACATGTAACACTGTCAGGCCGAAGGAAGGAGAGACTACGCAAGATGTTAGCAATTCATTAATTTTATTGTCAGCTGTACATATCTACCTACATCAGGCACACCTTTTTGAATGGCCAAATAATGATTCAACACTATGACTACAGAAGTTTTGCTTCACTGTAAACTACATACAGCATCATGCGTGCAACTTCATTCATGTAAGGCACACAAGCCCGCTTTTACCAAAGATTTACATACTATGTACTCGTAACTAAACCAGAAGCGAACCTTTTATTGAAAAGAAAAGAAAAAAGGACGAAGAGGGCCTTCGTCCCGGACGATTAAGAAACAGTAGCCAGCACTTGGCTTGGCTGCGACGATCGGCTTCGCTCATTATTTGGCTGGTAATGAGAAGGAGGTAGGAGAGTGAAGGGAAAGAGAGAGAGAGAAAGGATAAGAAAAGGAGCTATGAGACAACAAGAAACGACTAACTAAATGCAACATTCAGCATTTCTTTGACGGAAAGGAGCTTCTCACTGGGTTTGCCTTTCCGTTCACCTTGCGCCTTCTCGTACTGTTCTATCTTGAGCCACTCGTCGAAAGTGACGGGTCGTACACCTGCAAAAAACGAGAAAGAGCTCAAAATGACCCATTGGCCATGTTTGCAAGAAACAACGGACATACGTTCGGTCGTGCCCAGGCATGCAACGAAAGACATGGACGTCCTAAAGCTTGACCATCAGTGTTGGCAAGGGGGTGCAATGGGGGCGCTTGCCCCCCTCCCCTCAAGCCCCCCAGTATCTCCTAAAGCCACATCAGGACTACAGCCCCACTCCGTTTGCCGTGATGCAAGAAGTTTGCCACGCTTGAGATGAGATTCTGCCAACGCCAATGAGCTTGACTAACAGTGTAGCACCACTTTTGAAGGCTGGAATTTCAGTAGGACAAAATTTGTTACGAGTGTTCGAGCAATTCGCGTACACACCTGCAGCAACTTTTGCAACTTTTGCCTTCAGGGCCGTGGATGACGCATATAGTATTTGGTGGCTCTCACTGTGGCCTACAACCGGGCATGCCGCCTCCAAGATCCTGAAGGGTTCCCTATCTCGGAGATCACGATAACGAGCCACCCTTCGTATGTCGTACTCTTGTCATCAGTCACTTCCTATGAGTGATAAGAGCAGCGCTATCCTTTTCCGTTCCATTATATTCCGGTGAGCTTTCCGTGATGCTTCCGTCTACACATCAAATGTCAAATTTTGCGCGGATGCTCATCTGTATCTATGTTATCTGAAGTTAGCAGGTGTTTTATTCAGTGCAAAGTCTTGCTGCAGCTGGAGTTCGGCATCCGACTAACCCACACCCCTAACAGTAGCAATGTTGTGCACAAGCCAAGCTGAAGAGGTGCAACTTGCCTTTGGATTCGAGAAGTTTCAGTATGGCTTCCGAACCCGCCCTGTCATCTGCTGGCAGAAGACCAGACTCCGCGTCCTTGACTATCGTCTGGCCCGTTTCAAAGCTGCTGTTCATCGTCGCCACCAGAACGCCTACTGGACCTGTCTTCAGCCAGCCACTGCAGTAGACACCTAAAAAGCCAATAGGCTAACAATGTAAACCTGTTATCATACAAATCTGACTTCCAAAGCACCAAAGCTCACAGAACGCTAAAGAGAAAATGGATTTATTCTGTGTTTCAAAACTCTCCTTCCACAATAACAAAAGCACTGCAGTTGCCACACTGAGGATGGTTGGCAAGCCAGAAAAGACACACAGAGAAGATACAGGTGGTGACACCGGACTGAAGTTACCGTTTTACCACTCTTGTTTGCCAACGATCTTCAAGATCACACTGCCCCGTGCACATACAAATAAACCAAGGCAGAGTAAAAATTCTGCAAAATGAAGAACTTATGGCACAGAATAATGCAGATCAATCTTTGCAAAGACTGAATGTTGATATTATCCTGTGTTCCTCATTAAATAGGGTTGAATCAACATGCCTGTCCTATGAACTCTCTCATGAGTGTGTCAATGTGTTTGCACTACTTAACAGTTCCAAGCTCTTAAGTGATTTGCTTGCAAGATAGAGTAATTTCATTCATTCTGCAAGGCTTAAAGGCCTTTTGTTTTTTAAAAATGAATAAGGATGACAAAGTTAAGTAGTAGTACCTGGCAATGACTCAACACGGCCTTGAGAATTCGGGAGGAAGCCTCGCTTGTTGTCGTAAGGGATGGCGGGATCGACCACTTCACTTGTGTAGCCAATGCTTTTCAACACCTGGAAATGAGATCGAGGACAAAAAAGAAATAACTGGATGCTGTGACAGAAAAACAATTAAAAGAATGCTACAGTTGACACAGAGTGCTCTACATCTGGAATAACATGAATTGCCAAAAAAGAAGAATGAAATTGAAAATTGAAATTGCTTTGGTCCACCACAGTGTCATTTCTTTTTAACTGCTAATGACCACATGCAACACTGAAACCCACAATCAGTATTCACGTGCCAAGTATGGCTTAGTTTTGACGCAAAAGCCTGCAAGGCCATCTTGAATCAATAGAGGCTTCAATAGCTGTCATAACTACAGTAAAACCTTGTTATAATAAAGTTGACGGGGGAGCCGTAATTACTTTGTTATAACCATTAATTCATTATAGCCAATATCCATGTCATCTATGGGAATTGTGATTGCTTCGTTATATCCGGGTTTGTTATAACGAGGTTCTACTGTACATGGTTGAGAGGGATGGGCACTGTACAGACACCCTCGCAAAAAAATTTGGACGCAGCTTCCGCTAGGTTGCGCAAGGCCAGATCATTATCATCTTCATTATATTCATCTCCATCATCATCTTTGTCATCATCTACATCATAATCATCACCACCTTCATTATTATCATCATCTTCTTCCGGTCACATGTCGTTGTGATGTGATATTGCGTGACAGCATGTTGTCGAGGCCGTACACGGTTATGCTGGTAGATGAAGTGGTGCTTGGTTGCTAGGCAGAGTCATTTCAAGGTCATATTTCATGAGAGGACACACACATTTCTTGATAGGACAAACTATGGCTAGCTTAAGCAGCTCCGCTGCTAAAATGCACACATATGGGTTGTACAGCAAGGCGCGAGCACAGTATGCAATTCACTGCACTCAAGTCACTCGTGGTTATTCGCTCGATGCAGAAGCTGGTATTATCGTTCACCAAATCAGCGCTAGTCTTTACTTAGACCACTGTACAAATGCACATACGTGTATCGAGGAAAGTCTGAGGAGGTATTCACTCCGTCGCTGTGTTTGCTTTCAACGTTTCAATGTGCTCTTTACCACTGGCACTGTGTGCATACTCTTGCACGATCATGTAATAGCATTTAATTTTTTTTCTGCACTTCAACATTTGCTTCAGCTTTCGTGCTGAGCAGTCATATGGCTCAACTTAGTAACGAGGTGCAGGACTGTTCGATGAAAAGATTTCACATTATTTTGTACCGTTTAGTAGTCACAGGGACCTCAGAGTAATGAGATTCGTAACACGTTTCCTGCTGCAAGTATGACTTTGCCATATCAATGTTTGACTGCACCACGGTCAACAACTTTATCTCGGATAGCCTTGAGAAATTTCACGGAACAAAGAACGGTTGCTAAGCACATATAGTAACAGAATGCCCAGTTTTGTGAAGTCTATCTGGAGTTCAGGTGGAGGCATAAACTTTACCTCAACTCAGCACAATAGCAGCCTTCACTTTGCACGTCATTCCGCAAGCACTGTACTTTTCTAGAATTTGGTCTGTTCTCATGCTATCCAACAGTGTAATGCCTTGCTGCGACAGATTATGGAAACTGATGATGTCAAGGTATTTGAGACATTGTTACTACTATAATGAATAGCTGATAATAATATCCTTTTCTGTTCAACCACCTGTTCTTTTTCTTCCTAACTTTGTAACCGACCGTTGTCACTGTTTCTTTATGAGGGTCTGTATTCTCTTTTATCGTTTCTTACACATTTCTTGAATGTCTACCGCAGTATGTATTGTTGCATGTTCACATGTTTGGTCTTCATACGGCAGCGGACTTAAACAAATAAACAAATAAAGTGAGTGTTAACGAATGTGGAAGTTAGACAACAATAAAAGCAATGCTGACAGTACTCACCATATGGCACGGAATCGTCTCAGTTTCGCCCGTCGCAACAGCTTTGGTTCCCGATTCAGTTTTCTGTAAGCGACAACAAGAAAGTCATGAAAAACTTTGACCTTAGCTATGAATAGTTATAAGGCTCAACAGATCCCTGACCTCGAGTCGGTTGACGGCCAGCTCGACGCCCGAGACCTTGCCCGTGCTCGAGTCGGCCAGGAAGCGCAGGGGACTTCGCAGAAAGCGCAGCTCCCACAAGCGGGGCTGGTTGCTCGGTTTCTTCTCAGATGTCTGCACCATTAGTTCAAGCAGGCGCTTGCGGGGCCGTGGTAAGTCTGCACGCAAACATGAGGTGGCACTCTAGAACAGCTCACGCCGTCTAAGATAGATTGCTGGAGTAGTGCCAGGTAAGCTGTATTGGGAAACTATACTCTTAAGCAGCATAAAGAAGAAAAGGAAATGTGCTCTTACTCTGAGAACAGTCTTCGTAAGGCAAAAAAAAAAGAAAAAAAAAGAAAAACCCATAATGAAGACTGGAGATGGTTTTACCTTGAAGTTCTGCATAATTAAAGCGTGGTGTCATAAGTGTTGACACTTTATGGCAAGACTAGTTGGTGTTTAGAGTGTTGTAAAAACATAGATTTTGATTCTACGTGTGTGAAGAACATCTACTCTGCCACCCATATATAATAGCATAAATTTTTTGGCTATCGTTCAATTGTAAAGAAACAGCTGACTTCAAGCTAAAAAAACTCATTAAAAAGGTTTCATTACAATGAAGTAAATATGGCGTTTATTTTGATTATGATGCAAACTATTAGTTATGGCTTGCATTCAACCAGCTTTACTGATTAGCGTGTATTAGCAGTTTTATTCCATCACTTATGCAAAATACCTCTTGCTGGCTTTTTAAAACATTTTCTCAAAACAGCACTGCATTGTTGAACTCCACAATCTACCTTGAAGGCATCACTTTGTAAATAAACACAGTGGGTTTCGTTAAAAGAGAAATTTCAGGACAAATTACCTGACAGTTTAGGGACCTCTGTAGCGTTTACTGATTCAGTGAGCTTCTAATAAGACAAACACGTTTCAAATTTACTGCATAGTATTAATCTAAGATCATGACAATTAGGGGGCACCCCCTAAATGGTGCCCAGTAACCAATCGAAACAGAATGAAATGTTCTTTTGTCATAGTCGATGCCTAATTACGGAAGCGATCAAGCAACAACACCCCATACCGGCCAACCTCTCTCTGACTGTGTCGAAGTCCTCCGGCCGGAAGATGCTATCCACGCCGGGGATCTTGGTCATCTCCCGTAGCTCCTTGATGGTGAAGGCCACCTCGAAGGGCCCTCTCCTTCCGACCACGATCACTTTTCGCAGCCTGCTTTTCCTCAACGCTTCCAGGGCTGGCTCTACTATGTCCGTCTCCTGAGCAAGGAACATAGAGCGTGATCGGGTTAAATACTTGAGACCACTTAGAGTGAAGAGATGCCGGCACAATAGCCTCTGCTATCAGGCTTGTTGGCGGAGGTTTCTAGATGCAAACTAAGACTGGGACTCGCAGCCATATCCAGAAATGCGCCAAACTTAAAGCCATGACTTCGCTTAGTCATGTACAGATGAAGTATGATGCCGAAGAAACATGCCCAAGACTCTAACCATTTTTTTCCTTGGGCACGTTCACATGAGGCATTCAAGCCAAGTCGCATCTTCGAGTAAATGAAAGCCGGGAGGAAATGGATTCAGGGGTTTGCCTTCTGAAATGAATGAAAGCGCAAAAAAAGAAAAAAGAAACCTATTTGCCCACAGGTGCCAAGTCGTTAGTTCGCTTTAATTTAACCAGTTGTTTCTACACATCAAATGAAAAGTGCAAACAACGCCTCCTACCATTACCATGGCTTCGTTATCAGTAGGCTTTACGGGGCTTAAAGTTAAGGCACGTTTATGAACATGATGGTTAGAAAGGCACACGCGCACACAGTGCTCGTTCAATCACATCTTTGCGCCTCTTGTGGTCATGGTTCCACATTGGCGCACCTGTTTAGTCAGTTGGCTGGAACAAGACAAAGCCAATACAAGGCAAGCCTTTTAATTTGAATTATCTGCCGCACCAATAAGCCACAACACTGAACAGTTCCAGCATGTTGGCCTACAATGCTTGTAACAAAAGAGTAAAGACACACAGAACTTCTTGAAAACTGAAAAAGTAATGCATAGTGCATTGCTCGATAACGTGTTTAGGATGGTCGATGATCTCCAAGACTTTTGCATCTTCTCTTTGCGCAGCATTCAGCTTCGCTTCATGATGCAAAACAACTAGAAAACACATTTGCAGCTGTGAGGCTAGGATCGGCCCTTACACAGACTTTTGTCTTTCATATCAGCATGGGCAACAAAGTTATGCCCAATAGATGTCAACACGAGACAGAGCGTCGAACACCGTTCTGAGTGACTTTGCCCCACAAGGCATGCAGAGACAAGTGCGTTACGTCTGTGCTAGGTAAAACCGGCTGTCAGAACATATCACCACACCAGCTGGCAATGAGGGCATTGGTACAAATGGTAATCTTGCTTTCCTTAATTCAGCCTTAAATGACATTCACAGCGCTTCATATTCTTATCTCATACTTATTTCAACGTCCCTTTCCAGTATGTCATGCAGGTTACCAAACTAGGTTTTCTGTTATCACTAGCCTCGATGCTTAGAACGCAAAATATACCGGCCCTTTCGTGTCCACAATACACAGCAACTTACTTTACATGCTTTAACAGACAGCATCACAGCTGCCGACAATGGTGCATTCACGAGTGACTGCAGTGGTTGCTTGTTTGTTCTGCATGGAGCATGACATACCTGAAGCGACTCCGGGGGTGACAGCAGAATGCGGGCAACATCGAGGGCGACAGTTGCCGTGGCCAATGACGACAGCCGTCTCGCCGGAGAGGTCCGGACAGACGCCGACATCGGCGGGGTGGCCGTTGTACCAACCAACAAACTTGCGGGCACTGAACACGTTCGGAAGGTCCTGCATATCATCATTGCACCAGAGCGTGTCACGTGTAGCGCGAAAGTGGAAAGCGAGCATGCTTGAAAGTGCAAAAGATGTGGGAACAAAAGACTTGCCCCACCTCACCAGGAACACCGAGACTTCTTTCTTGATCGGCACCATACGTCTGAAAAAAGAAAAACATCTGTTGCCACAAGGAAAAGTAAAAGAGCACATTCCACCATCATGAACTGTTTTACTAAGGATTTCCTGGTCAACGCGATAAGAAAACAATACAAAACAGAAACTCAAAATAGACAAGTGCCTTCTGTGTCAATTAAACGTGACGTACACTGTTGTTGGTCACTGCTCGTATTGACACCCTTGCCAGTGGGCACTAGCCACTGCTGCGGTATGAAGTGCATGCTGCTTTGCTCACAGCAGCTCATCCCTCCCAGGCAGTAACCAACGGAAGTGGCGCTTCCCGATTTGTTCAGGCACTTTGCCACGCACTCACCGATGACAGTTAAAGTGCCGCCTGTCACTATAAGCGAAATCACAGCAGTCGCACGTCCATGGGCACTGGTTGATATATGTCGTCTCCCGTCTTCAAGTGTGGCGCCCATGAGCAGCACAGCGAATGGTGTTTAGTTTGGAATTTCAGTTCTTTCCACAGCATGTAGTGATGCAATTCTTAGCAGACATGATTGTGACCATCCTACACACTGCACTTGTCAGCTCGAAATGGCCAGACCTTAGGTCTAGCCATTTCCGTGAGGGGCTCCTTTGAGGGGCATATTGAGAGGCTTCGTGAGGAGCATATTTCCGTGAGGGTCTCCTTAAAAACAACTATGTACTCCCTCCTCACAGATAACACCCAGAGCGTAGGGCAAGAAACCGGACACTTGTCTAGCTGGCCACAGCACCTCTCCCTACTACCCCTGTCTCTCAAACAAGTCCACGTGCAAAACAACGGACCAAGGCTGGGAATTCTCTGGTTCGATCCATTGATCACATCAAATTTGGATCCTTAAGGGGCCCTCTTAAATTTTTCCTGCGCTCATATTTTATCTGCAGATCACATGGACAAACGGCTGGGTGTAGTTCTGGCACAGTTTGCACTGCCCATATTATCTCAGTGAATACCTTAATCATGTAATGAAATCATTACATCGCTGCCAACCGCATGCTCGCTAGAGCTATCTGTGGCAGAAATGACATAACATGCAAGGCAATGACTGCACTAAAGTGGTTTTTAATCGAACAACAGAATGTCAGAGAAACTCATAATTAACACCACAGTATGCTCAGACTCCATGCTGCTTGTTGCTATGGCAACAATGTCACCAGTACACTGCAAATAACAGGCATTGGAACCACAGTGTGCGAACTTCACCTACATAGGCACTTTAAGCCAATTCCATTCGGCTGCATGTCTTGTCATATGTGGCGTGTGGTATGTAGTCACCTGACCCCTCGAAACTCGAACTGAGGGTCCGTATTTTTTTTTTTTTTGCTTGTATTTTGAATGTTGTCGGCTTAATAAATTTGGAGTGCATGCTCCTATCGCTCTAGCAGCGTTTGTCTGTCCATCCTTCACTCTTTGCAACAAGCTAATAAAAACAAAATAAATTGGTGGTTGAAAAGCGTTAGAGAGTCCCTTTAAACCGCACCCTCGTCTTGCATGTACACACACAGCTGAACACTTACTGACCAGAACAACGGCATGGTAGGCTTTCCTCAAGTCGGCCACCGTGATGTCTGTGCCGAGCCGGACGTTGCCATACAGGTTGCACCGAGGGTTCTTGGCAATGTTTGTGAAGGTGTTGACCACATTCTGAAAGTGCAAGTCAGCGTGGGAAAATGACCGAAAATACCGAAAGTCCACGTGCAAGAGAGCAACAACCATTTCTCGGGCCAAACCATTAGGAAAATTTAACCAGCAGATAATTGAGTAAAAGATTGATCTGACAGATTTCTGAGGTTTAACGTCCCAAAGCCACGGTATGATTATAAGAGACACCATAGTTGAGGGCTCTGGAAATTTTGACCACCTTGGGTTCTTTAACGTGCATTGACATCGCACATTACAGGGCTTCTACATTTCGCGTCCATTTAATTGTAGAAGCCTGTGTCCATTGGTCATGTCGATTGGTCGCCATGGGCAAGATACGATCCTGCGACCTTCGGATCAGCAGCCGAGTGCCATCGCCACGAGACTACCGCTGCGGTGTGACTGAGTAAATGTTGCGATTAATTTTGTCTACTAACATATTTTAGTTATGCACCTAGCACAAACGAGCATCCAATGATGGACATGACAAAGGGGAGACATACAGAATGCTCACTTCCCACCCTTTTACGTATTTCCGTCATGCTCTGCTTTTACAGGTTATCCATAGCCGTAAATAACCAAAATTTCTTCTATAGTTTTCACACTTGTTAATAGTGGTGTGGAAATAGCGTTTTTTTTTTATTATTCGGAACCAAATGGTGCAAAGGGTGTACATGACTGCATTGCATATTGAAATGTACTGGCTTTTTGAACAGTTTCTTAATAATGAACAGCAACTTTTTGCAATAATGTAGAACAACGTTCACATGACAGTACTCTTTGTTTTCGCATTAAAAGCACAAATGGAGTACCACGTACAAACAAGCAACTTATAGTCATGCACAGGAGTTTTCATAACGTGTGAACGTAACGTGTGAATGAGAAAGAGAGAATCTCTCTCTCATACAGCGTCCCGTATGAGGTTTTATGTGAAAGCTTTGGAAATACGCAGTACTTTTTTAAACTGACAACCCCATCTTCATATGAAATCCAAGGCACTATAGCCCCACTAGGTAAGTATTCTGAACACTCTCTTTATGTGAACAACATCGCACAAACTCCTACACAAATAGGTTACCGCTTCCAATGTACTGTTAACTACATTTAATGTATTTCATGCCGACTCACTAGATGGTTTTGTTTTTATTAACCCTGATACCACTTGTATCCTATTTCTGTACCACACCCCTTCTCCCCCCCCGTACACACATACACAAAATGAACTTAACATAAAAATTCATTATGCAATGTCAGCACACTCAAAATGAGTTCTGTACTACTCCTTTTGCACTTACCTTCACCTCAGGGTGGTCTGGAGCAACACCAAAGCGAACCAAGCCAAATGGCACAGGCAAGCCCTCATAGATGTCGACAGTGGCGTTTGGGTGCTGTTTTGGGGAGACAGTCGGGTATAGGAAATGCATTGTAGAGCACCGTGTTTTCTTTTTAAAACTACAGTTGATGAAATTCTACACAAGCAGCATGTCCACACTAATGGCTGAGATAGCACTACAGATGGTTATCGAGCTTTCTGGGATTACTAAATTGCACTTCTAGACTAACAAAAATGCAAGTTTTTGAATATGAGCAAACGATTGATTGGAAAGCCAGAATGGATGACCAAAAATAAAAAAATAGAAGACGTGAAAGACAGGTAGTACCATCACACTGGAGTTCTTAGAGCTGCTCTATTTGGCTCCATCTAGAGAGCCAGTATTATATGCTAATGCTATTCACTTCTTGCCATGTCATACATTTAGACAGCATCCACTCAGTTGCACTTAACTACTTATAAAAAAAAAGGAGTGCATTGCATTCTAAGTGGACAAAATGACTCATTCTAGCAAGCTCTGGGAAATTTGCTGTGTTAAAATGACCTAAATAAATCAAAATGCATATTCAAATCTATTATGTCATGGTTAATGAAATGAATTTGGCAGTATTTTTTTTACAAATATTGAAATAGTAATGTAATGCTTCTGCTTTGATTTCCTCCTTTAGCAACTGAACTTATAGAGCCAAATAAATTAAAGTACTGATTCTGAAAAAAATAATTTATTACTCTTTATGACTACGTGTCAGTTCTCGGCATGAGAAGAAGTCTGAAAAGCCAGAAACGGTGCAAGAAAGAGAGAGGGAAAAATACATGTGGCGATGATGTTCGAAAGCTTTCGCATGACCCCATGAATTGTTACAGCTGACATTACAGTTTCCTGTTTATGCACAAACGGGCATCACACCACGTTTCAAACGAACTGATGAACCAGCATAGGTAAGCTCTCAGAACACTTAATGGGCCAAAATGGCCAAATGTGTGAAGATGCTTAGAAGTTCAAGAAATTATGAATCTGTCAGTTGTTTATTTTGCAGCAACAAACAAGCATTTCTCGGTTGGTAAAATTAAACGTGTTTTAAACTAGTTTAATTTCCACGATAAATTAAACTAGTCGCAATTTCATAATGTACCAAATCGGAAGTTAAAAAATCCATACGAGACTCCATGCAAGGGAAATGTTGAATACTGACATTGTGTGCATCATAGTAGGCATCACTGCGCAAGAACACAACAACATATCACCATTTCTGACATAACAAACAATGCCTTGCACATGTGATCCAAACAGGATGAACTTTTCAAAAAGCTCCTGCAGCTGCATCCATTTAAATGAATAAGATGAAGTTATCATCTCTTCAATACTGACTGTCTTCATAGAAAGCCACCAAACATAAAATGGTGCCCCTGCCTTATCTTGCGCTACTTCATGGTAGATGACTGTATTTTAAACGAGTCTACATATTATTACACATGCTTACAGTGCACTAGAACAACATGGCACTCTGTGTGTCCCTCTCTTACATCTGTTGTTTTAGCGCACTGTAATTATGTGTATTACTTCGAATCAACTAGCCCAAGAAGTAGTTTTATTTTGAGCCTGCATATCCCACCAAGGGTCGAAACTAAAATGAGGATGTCCTTGCCCGACATATAAGTATCTTCAACAGCCAAAGCATTTTTTTTCAGGCTGTCAGAGATTCAGAAACACTAAAACAGGAGAACATATTGGACAGTGCAACGTAGGACATACCTACTTTGAGAACCTGCTGTGCCGTGTAGAAGCCCGCCGGACCAGCCCCGACGATAGAAACCTTGAGGGGCGCATTCGAGTGCTTCCACCGACGAACATGGCACCAGGAAAAGTGTGAGCTGCGGAGCAGGTGGCACCCTGCAACACCAACTCTGAAGACGACCATGGCGCCGCCGTGCACTTGTAGTGTGGACCTGGCAGAGTGAGAACAGGTCTCAAACTAGACTTAGGTTTGGCGAATGTAAAAATAAATAACAGGGGGTAAGGACAACACAGGTGAACAATGCCGCAGCACAAACACTATACTTCCCCCCACCTCGAGGCCAAGTGATAAACGACAAGGTCCTCGGCCAAGATTAGAGTACGACAGCTGTCTGTGCCCAGCAGGCCGTTCAACGGCGGTCCAACAGATGTGTGATCCACTCAAAGCAGCTGTGTGTTGAGTGTACGTGTGTGACAGCATTTGTACATTTTTGACATGGCGACATGAAAGTATAAGCCGTCTTCTCGGGGTCGATTGTGGTATGCCTCACTTGCAGCAATGGATACAAAAGTCAGTCTACACTGTTCAGTGGTTTAGATAGTCTTGTAAGGTTTACCGACATACACATATTCAACCAAAATAATGAAGTTTCGACGTTTCACACGCCAAAAACCACCATATAATTGTGGTTTTTCGCTTGAAATCTTGATCTTTTCGCTCAAAATGTTGGAAGAATCGTATGTCGAAATTGAGATAAGTGAGAAGTGATGCCTTCCTTCTCTTTTTGACACTAACCACTTGTGAAGCTCACAGGAAAAAAAAAAAATCCATCTGTTGTACACTCACCGACAGAGAAATAACCGTCGACTTTATTTTGAGAATGTTCTCACAATGTTCTCACAAGCAGGCATTCAACATCGACCGTTTCAGTGATGTAATACACGAAGATAAGCATCGCAGCAGCTTTAAAACTGGTGTCGCTGAAGTAACACAAATACAATAGTTATTGAAAGGGTGAAGTAGATGAGCGACCTCTGAAAGCGATGAGCGATCATTGAAAGCATGCTTGCTTCAAGCAGCTTTGCAAACCTGCAGCGACTACGAATACACGGTTACCTTGTTACACCGGCCTACTCGAGTTGATACGGCACACACTGGATGGTCCTCTGAGATCTTTCGCTTGGCCCTGAGCCGCTGACATCGGGCATTTAAATCACTGTTAACGAAACTAAAGTGCAGCTAGCACATCCACTTTGTTGGCGAACTCTCCAGCTAGTGCAGTCATCGGCAAACACACACGTGAAACTGTGCTCGTGATTCGTATCTTGCGATTTCGATCGCCTTCGCCGCTACAGCAGCAACACATCAAACACAAACACACGCAAAATTGCAATGTTTACGCGCACCGGCTACTAAACCAAGACGATTGAGGAGCCGCGAAACAGGCGAAACCCTGCAGAGCCGGGTGTATCAATCCGCCATGCTGCAATAACATTTTGTAAAAAAATCATAGTTTCTACAAGCCTTTGAGAGTGATTCCACACGTAAGTTTTAGATACCATGTTCCTGTTTGTGAAGCCTGCGTGCCAACTTATTAATAGTTGTCCACCAGCGGCGCACTTTCTTATCGCGAACGCACTTTTCCGCTATGCGCCGGAAGTCGATAAATAAAGTAGCCATCTTGGACTTTTTACAAAAGCCGCGGGTGGTGTTTTTCAAAGCACGTTTACCGCGTCCTTGCGACCCGTTAACGACACCCCAAAAAAGGTCAGTTTCCGTTATTTTTACGATCGTGGAGAAGCGTATGTCATCGGCGATGTCGTTTAAAGTTTCCTGGTAGTGATCGCAAAGAGCAAGAACCTTGATTTTTACGTTAAAAAGAACCCCGGGGTCTGTGGAAAAAGCATGGCTGCTTCCGGCCTTTTGAACCGAACTGTGTAGCCGGTGTTCTGCGCATTTTCCACACGTTTTTTCGCGGCTTCCAGTGTTCCATATTTAAAGCGAGTTCCACGCGTTTGGCTCGGCTGTTACTTCGTAGACTCCCGATCTTAGACGGGAGTACGTACTGATCGCGATTTTCACAAAGCGAAGCGGAACCAAAAAAAGTTTTCCCCGGCCAACACTCGTGAGGGCGTGTTGTCACGAGTTATCCGCGGAAACACCCAACTTTCTTTTTTCTCCCCGTGTTTCAACCGTGGAATGATTTCATCGGTTACTTGACATGCCAGAGACCGTGTCCACAACCAATCCTCACAGTGAAGTTTCTTTGCATCGTTTTACCGACCTAAAACGCCGGCAGCGTTTTTGCGGGATTCCGTGCTAGTCGACGTTGAGATTCCCTAGTACTTCGGCACCCTCCTCCTCCGATTGGAAACCCGTAGCGTTGTGGGTAGTAGTACGATTGTTGCGCAACAGGTGGTTGGGCACTTTTTCCCAGTACTTGTCTTTGAGTGCTGCAGCTTTGCGAGGGCCGATATCGGCGCCAGCAGCGGTAGCTTAGCGTTTTTTAATAGGCATTGCGCCGCTAAATCGACCACGCGGTTACGGTATTCCTGTTCGCTGATGTGGTCGCGTTTCTCTGTGGGCAAGATGCAAACACTTGATGCACTGTGTAGTACTACGTTGAAGAACCCCATCTATGGCATGCCTCTGATCGTGGTTCTGATCCGCAAGACCCCAGAATTCATTTTAAAATGGAGGAGGTCGTGCGTATAGGCACATCGAATAGCTCTGCAGGGATCTTTTCCGAGGGAGCTCTGTTTTAGCTATATTTGCTTTTCCGCCTTTTTTTTTTTCTTTTTTGCAAGTCGTCTATCGTTTGTCTCGACGCACTGACGTGTCCTGAGGTGTCCACTTTTTTTTTTCTATACTTTTTTTTCGACAGCGTCAGGTTGAGTTCTATTTCGCTACCGCGACGCGGCCAGTTCTTAAAAGAAGCCCGTTTGTCAAAAGGCGTCGGCGTTCGTTGTCGGCTTTTGTTTTCAGCCGTGGTACAACGGAGCTTTAGAAAGTACCGTTACCGCCCAGTTACAGCGAATAAAGAGAAAGAAAACGTCGCGCTTTCGCATAGGCATCGGCGAAGGTTTGCGTCTGTAGTACAGTACGTAGTACTTCGTTTCCGTTTCTTCTTTTTCGTTTTATTTTTAAACCGCAAGTGACGAAACTTGAAGCTTGCGTCGGCCAAAGTAGCGAAGGTAGAGGCATTTGCCGAGTTCCGAAGTTCGGAGAGAAAGAACTAAAAAGGCAGAACACAGCTTGCCGTGCTTCGCTAGGTGCGTGCGGAGGACAGCTTGTATTACGTTACCTGGGCTTCGCCGGCAGGTATGTTTAGTTTATCAGTTGTTAAGCGATCGTCATGCTCTTTCAGGTATGTGGCTGGCTAAACAGTTACCCTCGCATTCCTGGATTTCCTGGGAGCTTCCTTGCTTGGGGCGTTGGAATAGCTCCAGGAGTTGTGGTGGGCACGTTGTTATTGCTCAAGCGGCGTGTCTCTTAAGAGATTGCGCCAGAAAAAAAAAAAAAAAAAACTGGCCCCGGTTGCATGATTGGGTAAATATAGGCTTGATTGCACTGTCTGGAAGCTTAGCTGGGGATAACTGTATGTTATGGTGCAGAGTGCGTTGCAAAGTTGAGCTATCTAGTCTGCTGTCCGTCTCATTGTGGAATTATATTTACAATTTGCAGTTGCGGCAGCCCGTTGCCGTGTCCACTTGCGCACTGTGTAGTAGTACGTTGAAAAACACCAGCTACGGTGTGCTTCTGTTCTTGGTTTTGTCCCACAAGATCCCAGAATTCATTTTAAAAAAGAGAGAAAAACTTGTGCGTTGATGTACGATGGGCAGGGGCAGGAAGTTGCTACATTCTGACGCTAGTGGAATGCTGAAATGCCTGTGCACACCTGTTTCAGTGCGTGTTCACCTTTTAACTGCTGGCTTTGTTCTCCCTAACCATTGACACCTCTGCAGCAGTATCTTGATTCATTGTACATCTTACAACACATTGAAAGTGATTCTGCGATGACACTTTTCTGGAGTTGAAAATTCCATGTTCGTAAATTTCTTTCATTGCATGTATTGTAAATGCATGAACCATGGATGCTAATGTATACAAAGACTCTTCAGAAATGGAACAGCTAAAAGGTCACATAGCGCTGCAAGAGTGTAACCACTCTACAATGTATTCACTCCTTGTGCTTGAGTTGTTCCTCTTGTGTCCACATTTTGTGTGGCTTCCTTTTTCATACCATCAGCTCTGGCTAGTTCGTTCAACTGTAGGTTCTTGATAACTTCCTTTGCCTTTCAAGGTGTAGCCACGCCTGCCGCATTGCTTGCCATTGCTTCACTGGTAGTGATCGCAAAGCGCAAGAACCTTGATTTTTGCGTTCAAAAAGTCTGCCATTTTCATTTTCTTTTGTATGTGTTTGTGTGCGTTGGACGGGTGCACGTTTCTTGCTCCATATATTTCATACTTTATGGAGATTAGGAGACTGGACATGAGAAGAGATGAAAGATGCTGTCGTTACCAAGGTTGTAATGAAATGACACACAGGGCAGTCAGGGTGGACAATTGGACTTGTCGATTTACAATGAAGTTGCACTACGCCCACGAAAACGGGGATCACAAACAAAGGCCGTATTTGTCTTCACCTTCTTCTGTTGTCCCTGTTTTCGCATGTTCAGTATACCTTGATTATGATGCAGGGCAGGCTAAGGTATGCTGTTGAATATAGAAAATTGCTAAGGCACCCCTAATGAATCTAGCAAAGATGCCAAGGAAGACATAGGGGAAGTTCTTTGTAGTAATTTTTTTAGTTGTAGTAATTGTGACATAAATGGAAAGCAATTAAAAGTGGAGGAAAAAAAGAAAAGACACCAGCCATCAGTGGGGACCAAACCCACAACCTTCGATCATGTACTACGTGATGCCCTCTGGCAAAAATAGTGTTCCACACTCGTTGCCGTGGCTACGGGTGGTATCGACAAATAGGGATGGGCAAAGTGGCTCACTTGAGTGAGCGGCTCAGAACGGCTCAGCTCACTGTAATGATCCGGCTCATTTCAACGGCTCACCGGCTCACCGGGTCCAAGGGAAAACGCTCTGGAGCGAGGAAAGGACGGGACCGGCCGGAGCGGCGGGCGGCCGTTCCGCTACCTTGCATTCGTCGCCCGTGCTTTGCCCATGTCACTGGGGGCCTGTTAACATAGGTTGCCGCATCGCGGTGCACCTTCGGCGCTCTCACTATTTTGCTCATGTCACTGCTGCCAGAGCCAGCAGCGTCAGCGACGCGATTCTGTAACATGTGCAGTACTTCGGTTTAGCACGGCTCACCTCGGTTCACTGAGCGAGAGAGAACGCACGGTTCACTGAGCGAGAGAGAACCGCGTTCCACTCTCCCAAAGAACCGCCGCTCATTTTTTTCACTGAGCCGGCTCACCTCGGTTCACTGAGCGAGAGAGGACGCACGGTTCACTGAGCGAGAGCGAACCGCCTTCCGCACTCGGCTCGCTGAGCGAGAGAGGTCCACGTTCCGCTCTCCCAAAGAACCGCCGCTCATTTTTACTGAGCCGCGGATCACTCGTTCTTTCGAAAGAGCCGCTCAAAAGATCCGGCACACCCCTGAGCGACCCATCTCTATCGACAAATACTCCCAGGAGTAAAATGTACAGAAAATACTCAGTAAGGTTGATGACGGAATGACCGCCGTTGTAGCTCAGTTGGTAGAGCATTAGGCGCATTATGTGAAGTTTGTGGGTTCAGTACCCACCGACGGCTGGTGCATACTTTTCATCTACTTTAATCCCTTTCCATTCATGTCTTAAATACTATACTACAGCTAAAAGCATTACAAATAGCTTCTGCTATGCCTTTCTTGGCATCTTTAAATGTTAGATTCATGAGGTTGTGTCTAACAAAGAAACCAGCCCCTTGTGAGACCACACGTTTGCATGCCCAGGTGAGCAGTGGGCCATGGCAGACGACAAGGTGCAGACGACAGCTCCCGAAGTGGAGGATGATGAGGACCACCCCAACTACAAGCCACCCGCAGCGAAGAGCCTCAAGGACATCGTTGAAGCCGACAAGGAGGACCCCTCGCTCCAGAAGTACAAGGAGACGCTGCTAGGGGCCGCCACTGCAGAGGCCATCGTTGTTGGTGGGTCATTAAGCATGCCTGTATCAGAGCTTCTCGAAAGGGGAAGAGTTGAGCAAATACCCACCGAGGAATGCCGGTCGGTATTTGTTCACAGCTGTCGGCATCCCCTGCCGATCCATTAAGACAATGTTGGGTTTGGAATCTGTCTTTGCAGAGGATAAGCTGCTGCGTGTCTTCGCTGCCAAACTCTGAACACTGAAATTATCTTTCGTTGCTCTGGTCCAGTACACTCCAACAAGCGGTTTCCTTTAGCACAGCTTTTGTCGGCACATGCTCCAGCAGAGCACGATACCATTCTTGAATTTCGGTCAGCAGCATCAAATCGTTTGTTGAGTGAAGTGTATGCTTTGAGCGTACTTTTAACTTTATGTTTTATTTAGTATTTATTTTACAGCTTCATCTGTTGAAGGCAAACAAGTAGGTAAAATGGATCGGTGTAGGTTGACTATGGCACTACCTATGTGCTTTTTTTCACGTGGATGAGCACCGCTAGTCTTCGGGGGGGAGCAATACAAACCGAGTGGACAAGCTTAGCTCATCTATGGCAGGGAAAGGATTAATTGTAAGATGGAAAGAAGGGTTTTACTAATGAATAAGCACTTTGAAGTGCTGGCCTTGCTCGATCACTTGCTACGATGCTGTAACAACCTCCATGCCTGTATATGGTGCCTCCCTTTAATGCAGAAATGACATCTGAAGTCTCACATTTCTAAGCCTTTGGGTGTGACTCGCCTTTCACTAAGTTTCTCTTAGTCTTACCAAAGACTTATTCCTCTTAGGTTAGCCATACGAAGCTTCGTTAATAGTGCTGTATGCTGTCAGATGTGGTGTCTGGAAAGAGACATGGATTGCGCATCTGCATTTGGTTCTTCACATTGTTGCAGAGCCAGACAACCCCAACCGTGTTCTCGTGAAGAAGTTGGTGCTGGTCGTCGAGGGGCGGCCAGACGTTGTGCTCGACCTCACAGGTGACTGACTGTCCGTAGTTTATGTGCCTGCAGCGTTTATTTACAGGCACGCCTGCATACATCAAATCTGAAGGAAACTTAAAGAAAAAGTTAAATGTAAAGGTAATTCAACGTGTATAAAATAAAATTTTCTTGAAGTCTTCAAGGGGATTTCACAGATGTTGCATACACACAAGCTATTGCTATTGGGGTTGATATAGTTGAAGGGGGACGTGGCAGTGGGAATGCTCAATTTGATCAAAGTTCTCCATTTTTCTATTTATTTCTTTTTTCATGATCCTTGGACCTTCTTTTACCTTGTGGTGGTATATTATAATGAATTACGCGGTGGTAATGCAGGAATTGCCACCTTATCTACGTGTTGTCATCCAAAATCGCAAGAAAATCGGGCTTCCGAAGGAGTCGCCACCTTGGTATCATCATAAAAAGGAGCAGTCGAACCTGAGGATAGCCACACCACTGTGTTTCTCCAACAAAAAATAAAACCTGCAAGAGCGAGAAAGAAGTTAGCTGCTCAAAGTTAATATTTAACTGTTTTCATGAAATAAAACTTTGAGCTCCGTTTTCTCAGCTTCCATTTTTTGAGCCGTTGCTGTCAGTCATCCCAGGGCCCTTTCATAACTAATTAAGCTAAATTCATTGTTTTTTCTTTTTCATTTAGATCCTGAAACGTTTGTGAGCGCCGTAAAGCTATTCATTTATACCTGAACATCACACAAACCTTTATAATTGTATTTTTGCAAAAGTTGTTAGTAAGAAAACATGTCGAGGACATTTCAAAAATTTTTTCTGTACTCATTTGGACATAAAAAAAATCAATGAACAGCTTTACGGCATACAGTGGGCCTTAGTGTATATGCTTAGGTAAAAATGGTACTGAAACGTGTAATTGACCGATTAATTAGGGGGTGACTGCAAAGGTCTATAAGGTGATGCAACTCAAAAACTATAACATGCAGCTTCAAACTGATTTCATTTCATATATGAGCATAACAAACTACATCAGTGTGCCAAATTTCATCACTTTATACCCATAAATATCAGATAGTTTTCATTACCACGTCTCCCCTTAAACCTGGCTATAAGATACCTCCATATAACGAATTCCTCGATATTACGGAGTTCTTCAATTCCCCGTCCACAGTACCGTGGAAGACTGTATTTCGTAACCTCTAGGTAATGAAGTGGTAGTTTGAGATAAGCTTGATATAATGATTTTCCCCTTGCCAACAACCTAGCAATTTCGCCCCAAGTATAGAATTTTAGCGCAAGCATCAGCCAGCTCAACTCGCGTGGCTACTCCACCGACGAAGGAGCGCAAAGCGATGTCATTGCGAATGACGCGCACACAGCTGTTGCGACTACCTCGCTTCCGCAGAGTGCTGCCACCGAAATGCGACGTAGAAGGACCCTTGTCAGCACGGGCCCCTCTTCTTTTGCAGCTTCCCTGCGCCGCTCAAGCTAATTATGTGATAGCACATATATTTCTTAGCATAATGGCTGGGTTTTTCCTATATAGGTGCGCAATATCTCAAAACAGAAAATGCATCCACAGTGAACTGAGCAGCTATAATTCAGGTTGTAGCGTTGCATTCACACGAAGTGTTTTGTTCATTTGTTTTTGCGGCATGCCTACAGTTTTAGATGTTCCACATTCATTGGACTTGATAGCTAGCGCATTGCTGAGCATAACATCGGCATCCCCCTCTTTATCTGGATGTAAAACACCCCAAAGTATTGATAAAAGCAGCGCTGGCGGAATGGGTGCAATAGCCTCGCTTATCATGTCTTACCACAGTGTATTGCAGCTGTGCTTCTTTAATCTTTAGCGTGGTTTAAGTCTGCTGTGCCGCAGGTCCTGACAGCATGTTGTCAAGACATCAGTTGCAAGATCTCCGGTTCAACATAAATCTTTAACTTCATTGAACTTGGACATTTTTGTACGGCTCTATTCTAACTTTCTTGTGGCATGTCTATGTAAAAAATAATTCTTTGGTAGCTATATCAGAGTTTCAGTTTAACGAAGTTTCAATATAATGAATTTCTCAGTTTACCTGCTCCGTTATGTCACTGTATTGCAAGGAGTATGTCATCAGGCATATGGCATTCTACAGTGGCTCAGTGGTATGGCACAGGCTGACGTAAGCTGACCTCTCGCTGTTATTTATTTTTAAACATGTGCATTCGCTTCCACTCAGTGCCTGCTCAAATTAATGACTTGTTCATACCCACAGGCAGTCTTTGTGCACTACAGTAGAACCTCGTTATAACGAACCCAGATATAACGAAGCAATCGCAGTTCCCCTTGAAATTCCTATAAATGAAATTTATATTGGTTATAACGAACTAATGGTTATAACGATGTAATTACCACTCCCCCTTCAAATTTGTTATAACGAGGTTTTACTCTAATAAGAAAGTGTGGCTGGACATTCCAGCTTAGGTCTGATCAGTGAAATGTTGCATAGCACTTTCACTTTCTATGTTAGGAGGGCATTTCTTAATTTTCTTAATTGACACCAAGACTTAGCAGAAGCTGTAGCATCTGCAGTCGAAGTGTGTTGCTGTTGCAACTTCTGCTTTGCACGTAGTGTAGACAAAAGGGCATCATCCTTGGTGCATGTGTAAGGGAATTTCAAGGTGGTTTTTCTGTCTTGTCGCTGAGAACAAAGCTTGTGCTTGCAAAGACACTTTATATAAAGGAGCCAGCACTAGGGTTGTCAGCGTTACGTAATAAGTTTGTAGCATGTAATTATTGATAAATGAGTTTGCTCTTATGCACGCAGAGGACTTCGAACAGATCAAGAAGCGCACGTTCACCGTAAAGGAGGGCATCCAGTACAAGATCCGAATCGAGTTCTTTGTGCAGCGCGAGATTGTCACGGGGCTCAAGTATGTGCAGAAGATTTACAGGCATGGGCTTCAAGGTGAGCATCTTGGTGAATCTCGGTTGCTGGGCTTGTTTGGTTCACGAATCACAATAGTTAACAGTCGTCACTATATAACTGAAACTCTGGGGCAGATGGAGGCATTAATTTGTGAAGGAATCATTGAAAACTGTGAAAGACGGGCAGTGTCACCAGAGCCGGTGTTTCGACAGCTAGAGTTGTCTTTGTCTGAGCAACTGCCCTGGCAAAGGCCACGATCTATTGAAATGTGAGTAGGTGTGTGTTTTTGGCGGGCTTGCCATGGGTTGCAAATTGTCCTTGACCACATGGAACTGACAGGTGGGAAGCATGGGAATCTGCTGGACATCTGGAACATCGCAGCAGCGAAATACTGTTCATTGACTCTATGTTGTGCAGGCGTGAGTGCACATCATCCACTCCAAATGCAAAACTTGTTGCTTGGCAAGTTGGTGGAAATAACGAGAACACATTTTAGCACAACATGGAAAGAACGAAGTTAAGACAGAATAACACTTGTGCTATACTGTGCAGTCAGTGTTTAGCGCTCGACCTGTTACTCCACTTCCTTTCCATGTCTGTTTTTTTCAGTGTTGCACTAAAATGTGTTCTCAGCACTAATGAAGCTGTGGTTTAGCCTGAGGTGTTACGTCTGATTAACTTTCTTGTTTACAACACTCATTTGTCGGACAAAGTGACATGCAATGACTGTGCATCACGTGGTCATGGTCACGTGGTCATTTCCACTTGCTCTATCCACATTCTTTGTTGCATTTGAACTTCCTCCATTGATCCACACAATAGCAAATGTGCTTTCTTTTGGCATCCTCTCCGCGATGTCTGCAGTGGAGAAGATGAACCAGATGGTGGGCTCGTACGCACCCAAGAAGGAGATCCAGTCCTTCACGACACCGCAGGAGGACATGCCGTCGGGCATGCTCGCCCGTGGCTCGTACACGGTCAAGTCACTCTTCACCGACGACGACAAGCACGAGCACCTGAAGTGGGAGTGGACCTTTGAGATCAAGAAGGACTGGGACGACTAGACTCCACCACCATCACCCTCGCCTCCGGCATTGGACAGTGACTCGGAACCGTGCCTTGGGCGGTTTCGCACGGAGGGCCCTCCCGCGGCCAGTGGCAGCACACCGCTAGTGGCGTGAAAAGATGTGCGAAAATTGGCGGCAGATGCCTAATGCGAGATTTTTTATTATTATTATTTTATTCATTGCGTCTAGTCTCCACTCGACTAGAGGAGCTAAATGTGGGTGGCGTCAGTTTTTTCTGGCATTTAACGGCCAACCAAACCTTGCGTACCTTACACGCCAAGGGAAATTACTCCACATTCTCAGAAAGACCCCTCTTAGACACTCCTCATCAACCGTCATAGCAAGTGGAGTGTGTAGTAGTTGCATTTCATTGGCAAGGTATTCTTGCAGTGCTGCGGTAAGAGCATTATTAATGAAATGCAACTCGTCAGTTTCGACACAGAGCACGTCAAACAAGTGTGTGTGTCACTCCACTTCCTAGAGTTGAGGTGGGGCGTTCGAGTCTAGGGAGAGTTTGACAACGTGAGAGTACGTTGGGGGGAGAAAAAAACTCAAATTTCTCGCATTGTTTGGCTTTGTTGCACTGTGCTGCTGTCGTAGATGACTTGAACTGCACACACAAATGCTCTTGGTGGTTGTGAAGATGGCTGGGAATGTTGCTGGGAAAGCTGCTTGTGCAGAGACCAAAGAGTGCTTGCTTACTGGGTTAGTCTGTGTACACTGTACGACGGAAGGATCTCTTTGAGCAGACTAGCACTAAAAAGCTCTCTGCGTTTTGACTACCCCCTCTCCCTTCCTTCCCCTATTGTCATTTGTTGAAATTGCCTTCTATATTATTGTCTGCAAAAGTTTTCGTGGCATGAGTGAGAAGTTTAATTGCGATTAGCAATTGCCAAGCGTTCCTGTGATTGTTATTTTGAGCATGCAAGCTTTGGTGTAGAGGCAACAATGGATGAGGTTGCCTCCGTCGGGCTACATTTGCCACGCAGTTTTGTCTGTGAGGCCACGGCGAACTACTTAAGTGTGTCGCTTAAAAAGGAAAAGCCACGTAGTCCCGGCACGCTAGACCGACAGGTTCTGTCTGCAGTTTAATGCGTTGTTGGTTGATGGCATGCATATTTTTTCTGTATGCCGGCCAGAGTGTGGCAGTTGCAGATGCTTTGATTGCTCACCGGAAGAAATGTTCTTTTTGGAAAGATGACGAGCGGGATCAAGTTGTAGTGTGTTGCCACTGGCCGCGAAGTGTTCTCCTGCGTTCTGCAAGAGCCGAAACACTGCTGTGGTGGACAATTTTTTTTTTCTTGCCTCACTAGATGTACATAACGAGGCATTGTTTCCTTTTGTGCTTCTATTTTTATTCTGTTGTTTTCCATTGTCCGTAGTCTCTTGTTCCTAGCTGGTGCGTTAGAACCAGTGCGATCCTGCTCGATGACTATGGCGACTTCGTCGTCCGAATGGATTTTTGTTTTGATTGTACTGGTTTGATCAGTTTTTTTTTTTTTTTACTTTGAAGCTGAGACCTTTTGTACTTTTTGTTTTCCTGAATTGCTATGCTCTGTCTTCATTTTGTTTTTTTGATACACTAACCATGCGATACGTCAGCCATGCAGAGAATGTCGTCGGAGGGCGCTCTCGATGCGTCCCAAAAATGCTCCTCGTCGTATGGGCGGCAGGGCGCTCAGAGTGCTTTTCAATATGTGAGAACAGCTTTCGACACCCATTGAGAACCATGGATTACATATATGAGTATTTTGATAGCATCTTGTGCTTCTCTAATGAAGAATCTGGGATGACCGCTGGCTTATGTTACTATAAGAATAACGCGAATGAAATATGGTGTGGCCACGCTCAACTTTTATAAGGAGGATAATTAGTCTAGTGATAACATCGCATGTGCACTATGCAATGCTGGAGCTGTGTTCTCGACCAGTCACTTTTTGGTTGGACTGGGAGGTCACTGTGAAATTACTCACAAACAATTGTATTCTTATTACGTGGTTCTTTAAAAAGTGTCTATCGCTCATTTTAAGACTGTGGTAACATTTACTTGGAAAGTGAAGGACGGTATCCATGAAAGTGATTGCCTGAGAACGCGTCTCCAGTGTGATGTTCGAGATGATTGTTCCTTTCTAAACTTCCAGCATGAACCTTTGCCCTCTGGATGTTGCCATGTCTTCCTGGAACATTGACGTGCAATGTGAGCAACGCACATATGGTTTACCTTGCTTTGCTATTACGAGGTTTTCGACGTATTTCATTTTTCAGCGATGACATGAACTGTGCTTCCTTTTTTTTTTTTTTTTAACTGCCACGGAAATTTGCCAAACCCGCATCAACTGCCCGGTGTTTTGTGGACAGTGCGAGGACAACAAAATGCTAGCTTAATATTTTTTTTTCCTGCTTGCAACAGAGATCGTCTGTACAACATCCTGCACGTTTCAAAGCTCCTAAATGCTCGCGTCACTTTTCTCCAATTTCTTGCCGTTCTCTGTGGTTGTGTACAGTCGTGCGCAGCACCTCACTTAAGATTCATTAGCTGAAAAATGTGCAATGCACACTTAATTCCTGTATGTGTAATAACACTGCACCATTTCGCAGAGCTTGTAATATGACATGTTAGCACCACTGCAACAAAACTAGTTAGGTGAGCGCCGAATCAAACGTCGTCGTGCCCGAATTTAAGCTGCTTGTTTCTCGCACGTGCCTTCGGTGTTTCCATCACACGACGTGCCTGCACTTTTGACCGTGTTTTGATTGCACTGATCGTTGCGTGCACCATTTTTGTAAGCCCATATGGAGCAGTATTTCTCTAGCCGCTGTTGTTGACAGATGATGTAGTGACTGTATAGTTTGATCGAGCTTTTTTCGCAGGAGGTCCTCGATATTTTGCACAGAAGCTGTGAACCGAGCGTTTTTGTCGTTCTGCTGGCACCGATGCCATACACTGCAATAAAGCGTGTGCAACAAATTTCAACATTTGTGTTATATGCTTCTTGTGGCTTGCACAGTTTAAAAGAAAATACGGTGTGCTGCTTGCAAGAAAGTTGCCACTAGACGGCGCAACTTATCCAGTGGGAAGCATGCAGGTTGTAGAGCTCATGCAGGCTTGTTTATCGCAGTGGCGCACCGACGGGGGGGGTTTCGGGGGTTGTACCCCCCCCCCCGAGGCCAACCCCTGACCACCTCCCACTCCGTAACAGCTCCTGTGTCATAGAAGAATGTGGCGCTATTGCCTCTATAAAACGCCGAAAAAATAATAAAAATAATCATCATCATTGATGTTACTATTATTGGCATTTTATTTACTTTTTTTTTACACACGCAACAACTGTAATCGCATGCCCGGCCCTTCGTGAAAAATTGAACCCCCCCTGGGGGGGGGGGCAGAGATCCTGGGTGCGCTACTGGTTTATAGTCTGTGCAGACAATAGGGAGGGCACTGTTGACCACTCAATTCTGTGCCATCTTGTGCCACAGGATGGCTACACATGTGACTGGTTGTATGTATGTCTCCTCTCTGCTTTTCTGTCATAAGAATTGAGTGTTGGGCAAGTTAGTACGTTGTACTCAAACTGTGGTATGCAAAACACTGCCACAAAGGAAGGTACACGAACAAGGTACATGCTAACAAGTCCATAATTTCATTGAAACAGCAACATATATGTACATAAACCTGATGAACACATGTAGCCAAAGGTGACTTCACGAGAAACATACACATGCAGACAAAAAATAGTCTCAATGACGCACATCCAAGAAAGTTATTTCTGACATAATCTCACTCGACAAATGTTTAAAAATCCACTCGATGCGAGTATCCTGCAATCACCATGGCAATGAAAACGGCGCTCGAGCTGCTGTAACCACACAGAAGCGCAAACAGCGGCCGCTGTATGTTTTGCAGCAGTCGAAACGATGTGGTATTATCGATGTGCAGCTCAGCTTTTGTAGTGTGCTATGAGTGTAGCACCTGTCAAAGTTTTAGTTAAGGTATGTCGCGGATCGAGACTCATTAGCAAGGAAAGGACACGGTCTTGGTCATCAAAGCCTCCTTTCCTGGAGTTTCCATTGGAGGCTCCTTTCTCTTAAAAAAATGCGAAGAGTGCAAATGATCAGACAGTAACTTTTATTTATTATTATTTACGTGGATCTGCCATGTGTCAAGTGTCTGTGGTGCAGAGTTGTAACGGTATCGTGCAGTAGCGCGAGGTTGTTGAAACTTGTGTTCTCTAGTTAGAATCGCGCAACTTAGTTTAGCGTATGTTTGCACCCCATGTGTCAGTAGAAGTTAAGAAGTATCTTTATTCACAGTAAGCATGTTTCACAGCTTGCTGCAGGGGCTAAAGACAGTCAAGCCTGACAGAGGGCCCTGCCCCTCTGCAGTTTGTCACAGTGCACAGTATTCGAATAGAGTACAGAAACAAAAGCAACTTGAAGTCTAGGAAGAACAGAACATGTACTCCTACAAAAAAATAAATCATACATACACATAGAAAGTTTACACAGTCTATTGCAACAGAAGTTGTGAGCAGGAAAACATAATGGTGATACAAAAATAAGTTGCAGAAATGAGAAACGGTGAAAGGCACGGCGATGTATTTCAAGTTCCGTTAAGCTTGTGTGACTGAAGAAATAGTTGAGGCATGAAAGAGCACTGATCTAGCGCCCAATAGAGCGCTGTACCGCAACTTTTCAAGTCAATTCATTATTAGCAGATATTAAAAAATTACACCATCTGCAGCTAAAGGGGACCATGAGGCGATGCGAAGCAGCACGGGGGGTGCACACCGCGTTTGCATCGGTTTGACTCTAGCAGACGCTGCCTGCGTCAGCGTTCTCTCTCACGGGCGCGTTCTCGTTCCTTGCGAGCTGGTAAAGCGTTCATCGAAGAAAGAGCGTTTCCATAGTCAATGCGCGCCGTTCGGAGAGGAGGAATGCCGAGAGGAAAGGAGGGGAGGAGTATGCGCAGTGCGGGTGTGGATGCCACACGGGGGGCGGATGGAGGGAGGGGGGTAGTGACATAGCCCCGACCATAAGCTGCTTCGCATCTAAAATGAAGTCGCGCGAAGCCACAATTTCGGGATGCTAGAGTCGCTTCTACAATGACGCCCTCGACACCTGCCGATTTTGTGGCGCGAAGTGCGCAACTGCTGGGCTCGCCGCAGCATCGTACCGCCCGAGGAGCAGCCGCCTGGAGTGGCGCCTCTCGATTGGTTCGGTTAGATCGCCGCGCGCTCCACGTCACTACGAGTGACGTCATATATCGGTGCGGAGCGTCACACCATCGGCCATATCCTCCATGTCGGAGAACGCGTCCGCGCGAAGGAAGATAAACAACGTTCTGTTCGAAATTTGTGCGCCTTGCACGCTCAAACTGGCCCGCCATGATTCACTGTGCGGCGGCCGCTTCTCCCGCGACCGGGAAAGAGGGAAAAACGGGTTTGGAGTGAGGAGAAAGTGCTATGGTGTCCTCACCTCAATTACATCTCTCTGCCCGGGCTCGACGACTCTGGCCAAGTCAACTCCCTTTTCTTACCCTCCACCTATACTTATAAAAGACTGGGCGAAGCAGGCCCGATCTGTGGTATCTGCGACAGAAACCCAACCAGAAACGCATCTCTGGAAATGTGAGGGCCTTCTCCGACATAGGGAGCCCTCCGAAGAAGCCTGGGAGATCCTGGTGCGATATCACCATACGAAAAGACGCAGGTGGCTCTGGTAACCTGCGCGAGCGAAACCATATCACACCATAGGACAATTTATTAATAATACATGCTCCCCCCCCCCCCCCCCTCCTCTCAGTCCTAGGCGGAGCGGATGGACACTTCACAGTGAAAAATAAGATCTGCACAGATCTGCGCGAGCGTGATACCATAGTCCCTCAATATTAGGGACTATGGTGGTACCAAATAGGCCCTCACAAATTTTTCCAGTGACTCCACTAAGAGGCGCAGAGTCGTGCTCCCTAAAAGGGAAGCAGAAACCACGTAGTACATATTAATTTATTTATTTACCCTTAGGGCCTTTCGGCATTACAGATGGGAGTGGGTTACAGGGGAAACAATTGAAAAGAAGCAAATAAATAACAAAGGTGACACAGATACAATTAGTACAAAGTTTGCTAATCATACAATTCTAGCTGAGTACGTCAAACATCGCGTACAACTGAGAACATAAAGTAAAATAAATTAAAAATAAAGTGCGTGATTTTTGCTTACACAATATTAGCTGGGCAATTCGATCCACGCGTCTATAAGTTGATATAGGCGTACAGTATGTTTACACGGGTCCCTTAAGACGTTCAAACACCGGTCTGACGTAACCCCGTGGGAGCCAGTACCTTTGCTCAGGCTTTCTACTTTTATATGCGTAATGTTGACGGCAGAATGAACAGGCGGGTATACTTCCACTCAGCATCGAACAGACGCTTCGGCTGTCGCACGAGAACTTATGGCTCTTCGGACGTTCGAACACCTGCCTTGGCAAGTGCGCACCATACTCTACCGGCCCGCAGCTGCGTCGCAGTGAATTTTATTTGGTGGCGGTTTTGACTCGATGGTGAAATCCTGTTTGCTGCGGACCGAAACCGGTGAGCTTTGGTGCATATGCGGTGCTACATAGTTTAGCTTTCTGTGCACGCGGTGGCGATATAGAGCTGTGGAAAGACGTGCAAAAGCGAAGTGTTCTCTTCCGCGGTGTTTATCGGAGACAAAACTGCTAGGAAGCAGTTTAGCGAACGTAAATCTGGTCAGCTGAATCGCTGCTTCGACCTGAAAGCGACGACTCGCGGTAGATATACATGCATTTGTCTTTGGGGGCCAGGATGTACTACAAGTGAAAACAAAGCAAAATTAGCAGTACCAGCCCCCGTTTATCAAGTCCCCAGGTATTTCTTTTTCGGGAATATCTAGGGATTTAACCCGTTTCAAACGGGTGTCCTTATCATCATCGTCATCATAAATCTTCCCTACATGGCGGGTGTAATGATTCCTGCAACGTGATCGAGCTATGGTGGCTAGTAGCAAAAAAAAAAAAAAAAGAAAGAAAAATCGCTCAATAAACTATATACTCGTCAAAATGACGCTCACATAGCGCCTATATACACCTCGCATCCAGAGCGTTGTGGGCACGGGGGACGGCCCGTCGCCAAGCTTCGAATGCGGCAGGGCCCTTGGGAACAGAAAAGGACACGCTGACTGCTGCCTCGATGACACACAGCCGGCCGTGAATCCAGGAGCAAAGCGGTGACACTGCCTCGCTTTCGTTGCGCTGGAGTTCATCTGTCCGGCTGAGTTCGGCAACTAAATTGACATGTCAGCAGCGAAAAAGAAAAAATCCTGCCATAAATGAAACGACACCCTGAGAGCGATGATGAAGAAGAATCACTGTGCAGACGACGCGGGACACTGCGCGCGCTTTCGGATACTCCTCGGCTTAGCTTTTTATTTTATGTATTTTTAATCACGATCACAGTACGTGAGAACCAATCTCCATAGCATTCGCTTCTCTTTCTATAATTACATACCTTCAGTCTTCGCAGACAACTATTCCTTTAACCTACAATTTTTTGTATTTTTTATTAGTAGTTCTCTCCCACACAAATCACTTTTTCGGTTCATGGCCAATTCCCCAGAGTGGGTTGTGCCAACGTACCCAAGGACCAACCAACCGTGTCCTCAACGCTAGCCAAAATGCGCGCGCGCCCGCAACCTAACAGCGTGATCGCATCGATGGATGGATATTAGGAGCGTCCCCTTTATAACGGGGCGGTAGCCCTTGGGTAGCCCGCGGGCCACCAAGCTCTAGCTCTTTTTTTTTTTTTTTTTCCTCTACTAACATTTCTTTTCCCGAACTGGATGGATGGATGGATGGATGGGTGGGTGGATGGATACTAGGAGCGTCCCCTTTATAACGGGGCGGTAGCCGGGCCACAAAGCTCTAGCTTTATTTCTTTTTCCTCTACAAACATTTCCCGAATCATCGCCAAGCTGGCAGCAGCGCCGCGGTGGTCATCGCGGCGACAGCGGATCATGCTTTCTCGGTGGATACGCGGGCGCTGGCGCACTGGGCGCCATCTCCCCATTCTAGCCACTATAACGCTGTGCGGCTGTGCGCGGCTCAGTTGAAGTTGACCGTCGAACGCTCGGCTGCTGCTGAGTGCCGGAATGAAAGACGACTTCAAGAACAAAGCGGCCATCGCGTCGAAATAACCTGCCGCGGTCGAACGACGATGCGTCGAGCACCGAAGTCCGGGCCTGCGCTGTCGTTCAAGTGAGCTTCATACATAGTTTAGTATTGCGACATGCGTGTTTTGGGCTGGTGTACTCACCGACATTTATTAATTCGGGTTCGCGACCGTATACGTGACGTGGCCCTGTCTTGCACGTGAGCACCCTTTAGAGGCTACAATGGTCGCGGCCGCGATTCCCAGCCTAATTTATGTTGGCACGAAGACGTATATCCTCGTGTAACAATTGCTTTCGCTGTGCGTGTAACGCGGGCTTTGGCAGCACAGCTCGCCCAAGCAAGAACTCGAGATAAATACTGAGGGAAAAGTACTATGGAGGGAAGAAAGCCAGCCAGAACCAAGCCTTTGTAGGCATGTACAGTCAACCACAAAAGTTCACGGACCACGAGACCGCGTGCCCAACAGTCAAGTAGCATCCCCACAAAACATCTTGTACTATGGACAACCTCCTTAAGTCCATCCTTAAAGCATCCCTCCTTAAATCTACGGCTTGTATATTTTCCAACTGTGCTCACTTTTTTTTTCTACGTTTTTTCTTTGTTCTTTAATGCGACGTGCTCTTCGGTAGACGAGGCCAGGGGCTTATATATCGGTCCTTCGCGAGACTGATCTCTCTTCATCGGCACACCGCTCGGTGCATGCCATGACGGCAGTGATACCACTATCAAAGCAGGTATGCGTCGTCCTTACAGCTGACGAGCGCTGCGCGTGGAGACAACAAACTAACAATGCGGTGCGCGGCACTAAAAGAATGACTGCTAACGAGTAGCAAGAGGACTCTTCTGGCAGGGAGCTCTGGTCGCCGCTAGGCGCTCGCGTGGTTCAAAAACTCTTGTGGTTGACTGTACACGAGGCGGGAATTAAGACGCTCAGCACATGCTGGGACTTGCTGCCGTTTACTGAAACTATCGAAAAATCTCATATGCCACACATACCATGTATCCAATAACCTCGTATGAATCGTACGAGAACACGTATGATTCATATGTGTTCATACGAGGTTACTGGACATGTGGCATGAGGTTTTTCATTAGGGAAAGCACTCAGTATTCGAAGGGAAACTGACACATTCATGCACCACGCACAAAAAGAAAACAACAGGGTATCAAGGAAAAAGGCAGAGATTGATGTGTTCTAGTAACAACATTTCTCTAAGTAAGAGGCATGTGTTCCTTGGTTGCCCAAATTGTGTGTGGTCTTTTTTTATTAAACTACTGCGAGTCTCAGCATGTGTTCATCTACATTCTCTTCTCGAGTTAGTGCTAGTGTGTTGCATGTCATCACTTCGCCTATCAACAGCCTATTAGAGCCCTTTTTATTGAGGAAGGTTTCAACTTGGCTGTGGTAGGGAATCGATGTCAGCCTGTTTGACCATGGGGCTGTGTGTTGCCTAGTCTAGTGTGCCTACTCGAACTGCGTAGAAATGAAACATTTGCCCCGTGCAACCAGTCATGTAATAGTAGACAAACTAGCAACAATGCTCGCCTGCCATGAGATGCCCATTGAGGTCTGCACTGACGAGGCTTCCCAGTTCACATCGCCTGAATCCAGACGTGCAACCTTACTTGCACCATATCAAGTCCAGCATTCCTCAGGGCAGAAAAGCCTAGTGGAGAAAGGTGTTCAGTTCATGAGACATCGTAAAGAAAACTGAGCATACTGGTGAGGAGTTCTGGGTGGCACTGTTCAACTACTGAGTAGTGCCCCTGCTGGATGAATTCACCTTGAGCCATCTCATAATGGGATGGTTGCTATGGGGAGAACTTCGAGACTTCTCAGCAGATGTGATGTGGTTGGTCAACAAGCATCCCCAGGAGCTCTGCAAAGGCGATGCACCCACACCCGTCTCCCAAGGGGACATTGTAAGAATAAGAAATAACGAGGTGTGGCATCTCAAAGCCAGGGTTGAGGAATGCGCATCAGTCCTTGGTCCCGCATTGTTTGCGCTGAAGAAGGTCAGCACTACCAGAGGGATCACCATCACTTAATAAAGGCTTCCAAGCTCTTCAGGTGGCAGGGTCATGCGGAAACCTCACAGGTGGTCCCGTTGCCTACTTAACAAGCACCTGCAGGTCCATGTCCTACACCACAGGCAGTATCAGGCTGGCCAGCTGCACCAGCATCACCCGGGAAGGCTCTTTTTGTACAACAGGAGCCTCCGGGTCTACATCCTACAGCAGGTGCAGTACCAGTACCAGGGCGGCTAGCCACACCTACTTCACCTCGGGCACATCACCCTACGCACGGGCACCTGCAGCTCCACATCCTACAGCATACGCAGTACTGGGCTGCGCCTGCATCACCCACTGTTTGTCAGCCACCAAGGGACCCTGGCATGGTGCCTGCCCAGCATCGGGTCACCTGCCAGGCGCTACAAGAAGCTGACCCTTGTCCTAGAAGATCCACAAGGCCACGCAGAGCACCAACATGCTTTGCCAACTAAGTCACCAAGAACCCACTTAAAGGGTTCATGAAAAGGGTATGGAGCTGTGCAGTTGCAATTTTCACTGCTTCAACAAGCATTTGACATGCTGATAATGAAATATTTTGGGGCTATGTTGAGCGCCGAAATATTGGTGCTCAACATGGCCATGCCACACCACAGGCTGGCATAGGCTCTGTTCACTGACGTCAATCGAAGACGTTTAAAAACATCAACATATTAACTTCAGTTTGCTCTGAAATAAATTTTCTGAAAGCTAGAAAGTAAGAAAATGAGCAGACGTCCTCAAAATTGTTGAGAATCCCTGAATTTGAAAATTGGCTTTTCAAAGCCTTAAATGTCATATAATTTCCTTTCTGCCCTTGAAGATGCTGAGTTTTTTGCATTTTCATGGGACCTAATAGTGTGAGTCACATTTCATGACACTTGTGATTGGTCTCAGCAAACTGCATTGCTTACAGCATTCTGGCAGTGATTTTTTTCCATCCTGCTTGTCTCGACTTCCGGCTGGCCATAAGCCACAAGCTACCTGGGCGCAGTGAGATTTGAAAGTCTTAAGCTTCTCAGACAAAAGAAAAGTTGCACCAACATATCTTTTGCAACAAATATATGGTTGTATTTAGTAGTATTTCAAAGTATTTCCTTTGTGCTTTCTTTGGAACTGGATCTCATGGCAGACCGCTAAAGGTTTGTCATCTCGTAAGTGACACAAAGGATAGGGTACAACACATTTCAACATTCCTATCACAAAAGAAGTCAGAATAGTTGCGTCAGTAGTGAGGCCGCGACATGATAACGCACTTGGACCCCAAATAAACACAATACCAGAAAACCTCAAAGCAGATGAAAAGGTGCAGAATCCTTGAGCAAGTTGAATCCATGGAAATGAAGCAAGTTTGAAGCAGTTGATATTTCAACTAACCTTGCAGATGGACATGCAGAAAAATGCAGAAGCAACTGCATGGTGATATCACGCATGTCATGGAAGTAAACAGCCTGAGCAAGAGTGCAACTAAACCCTAGTATCCTTTAAATTTTTAATGGTCCTTTAAAAGTCCTTGAATCTTTCTCTTGGAAACATGTACAAACACTGAAGTAGCACAAATCCCCCCCGAATGAGACAAAATTGCTGTTACGTACTTCACTATGAAAAGCTTTCATTGATCATAATGATGACATATGTACTCATAGGTTTATTCGACAGCATTGGTTGTCGTGTAGGGAGGCTTCCTTCAACGATAGCAAAGTGCACGCAACAGATCCCTTGTGTTCATTCACCACAAGAGCGCAAATTAATTTGAAAGAAGGGATATGCGATTCTCCAGTCAACCATTACGAACAATGTTAGGCTTTCCAAAGTAATGTCAGACGTAGTTTAAAACTCAAGATGACCCTATTTTGTGGCAGGAGCGAAATGAAGAAATTTGTGTGCTGTGAACACGGGTGTCTGCAAGATTTTATCTTGGGGTGAGCAGACCCGTTGCATCGCGGGAGGGTAGTGTGGGGTTTTGGAATTAAGTGCCACAGCGTCCAAAAGACGAGATGAGAAAGACTAAGGACGTCAAGCGCGACGCCCATGGCTGTGAAATCACCGTCGGCCAGCAAGCGGGTTAATGACTACATTGCACGCATGTTGCACGGTTTACTTACAACCACGATTGAGCCCTACATTAATCAGGAATCTCCATCGCCATTCGCTAGTCTGTGAAAGCTGCTAAGTGGGAGCAATCGCGATGGAGAAAGTCATTTCGATCGGGCTTGATCGCGATCGAAAGTGTAGCAGGCGTGGGTGCCACTCATGGACTTTGTCTATAACGATTACCTCGCGTTTGTTGTCATCGAAGCATGCAGAATGAAATTGGCGAACGCACCTTTCAATTTTCATTCGATTGGGACGCCCTCGAAGGAACCGGTCTGTAAACGCCACCGGATTAGCACGCTACTTCAGCCGAGAAGTGCATCATGTGTGGGCAGTCGCAGCGTGACTGCGACCAAGGCGTTAAGATGATGTTACTTAATAGAAAGGTAACTAGTACACCGTGAGTACAGTACACTCCGTGAGCCGTAAAGTGGTCCGCCGTAAAAAATGCCGAGTCGTGTTGGCTGCCGCTTGCACAAGGTTGTATCAGATTGTATGTCAACTCTATTCATATGTCCACACTTCTATGTAGGCAGTTGTCAGGACAGTATGGACAGTATGGACGGGTGGTAACTAGCTCCGCCGCCAGTGCACGACGCGAAGCTTTACGGGATGTCACATATGTTATGTTTTGATCCACACATTAGAGGTCTCGGCAATTTAGATGCGTTTGCAGGAACTTTCCAATAAAAGGAGTAAGACAGAGATGCTTAACTACTCTGCTAGCCCCTCCGTAGCGATGAAGATTGCAAGGTAATGGGGAAACATTTATTCGACATGGTGCCTCTAACCGGAGCGTTACCGCAGGCGCCCCGGAGTGTGCAGGCCGCTCGAGAGCGTCCCAAAGCATACTTACCTGGTGCCGGGATTACCGTGATCAGCGAGGCGGTGTCCCCAGGGAGAGGCGCGGGCATTGCACTGCGCTCGTGCTGACCCCTGCCACTACCCCAAACTGGGGCAGATGGGGCATGCAATTTTTGGTAGTGGGGGACTGCGTTCGCGCTATCCCCCTAATATTTAAATCAAAAGAGAGATTTGTGGCTTCTGGCCTAGCTCATTAGTTGAGTGCAGTGGAGTCAATGCGGAGCTCGACGGTATTCGAAAAATTCACAGCATAAAGCTCTCCCGACGGCCGACCGCCTAGCGGCGTGGGGTGTGGCGCCCTCCGCCTCATGTCCGCAGTGCGGTCGTACAGAAACACTCAACCATGTCCTTCACGAATGTCTTGTGGCGCGCACTTTCTGGCGCTTGGTTACCACCATGTTTCAAGTCAGCATGCAGTGGCAGTCTCGCCATAGAGACGGCTTTGTTGAGTTGATAATGGCGATCGGAGCTTTTGTCTTATGGAAGCGGAGGGGACTGGCGTGCCTGCGGGGACGCCCGCAGCGAGCCATGTTTCCTCTGTTGTACCGTTTAAGGAACCTAATCTCCCGCATCTAAACGAAGAATTAGTGATACTGGGGGAGGAAGCATTCCTTCGGCGCTGGTCCACACGATTCATTGTTATTAGGAAAAACAGTGTCCATGCCTTTCCTTCCTTACTGAGAAGGTAGGCTAGTGTTTGTTCTACTCTAAAAACCTACAGTGTGAATGTTGTATTGAAAAACAATGTCCTTTTCACGTAGTGTATGTGCTTGAATTCTTGTCTGCAAGTGCAAACAGTCATCATTGCAGTATCATACACTGTGAACGTCATGTTTGCCTGTACATACACATGTACAACATTGTATGCTGTATTTTGTGCTTTCTGTATATTTTGTATTTTTCGCGTGCACAAATGAATATATGCCTTGTACTGTAGAACATCCGGAAAAGGCGGTGTCCCCAGGGAGAGGCGCGGGCATTGCACTGCGCTCGTGCTGACCCCTGCCACTACCCCAAACTGGGGCAGATGGGGCATGCAATTTTTGGTAGTGGGGGACTGCGTTCGCGCTATCCCCCTACAAATTAAATCCAAAGAAAGATTCGTGTGCTCGCAGGAACATAACTACTATAAAATTTCTCTTCATTCGTTGGCCTCTCCCCCGAAATCGAAGATGTGGGTGATCGCCTGCGTGGGCATGTGCTTTGACTATCGGCCGTTCGCAGACGTTTTGTTTGCGACTTCCCGATGTACGATATGTTGGTGAAACAGTTGTACAAGAATACGAATGCATAGGCCAATTACAGGCGTGGGAGCCTTCATGGGATTTACGTAACATGATCAGAAGAGAGAGTGGTTCATGAGGGAAGGAAATAAATGCTATTTTCTGCAGCCCTTGAGCGGGATCCCGGCTCAACATCATTGGGGAGGGATGGGGAAGACAGAGGATAGGTGGGGGAGAGAGATGGTCAGCGAGGTGGCGAGCGTATTCGTGTGTTCTGAGTTTTTCTTTTGAGTGAATAGCGTTCATCATGTGGTCAGGACTCAGGACGTTGTGGTGGCGCCGAGGAAGAGCCACATCTCGTGGGGTGAGGCCTTTTCTAGCGGAGAGGCCGCTTTATCTCACTCGACCTTGATTTCAGAAGCGATGAGCGCGGCAACAGAAAGTCAATGCGCTACATATGTAAACGGCTCCACGGAGCACTGTCGCATTCATAAGCAAACACTTTTATGGTAAGAGGGGCAAACTTACATGACCTGCCGGAACGTGGTCTTGAAATTAATTCGTGCCATTAAGTTCATTTCTCTCCCCCCTAGCTACTGATTTCATTACAAAAATACGGAAGCACGTACTCCTCTTCATGCGAGGACTGTGCGCCACCAGATCGAACTCTCTCATTCCAACAGCAGTGCAAAAGACTCTTTCTCCTCACTGACCTAGAGGTGTCTATGAGTGCTATGCGGAGCCATAGCAATATGCCTTAGCTAACTTCACCTCCTATGCTCACCTCTCTCCCCCCTTCCACCCAGGATGTTGGCAGGCGCTCCGCGTACGGGTTTGCACATATTTGCCACGCCACGTCACCCAGAGTGGTTCCTCTTTCTTTGTAGTTTCCACCCCCATTCCCTTCGTTTTTGCCAGTGCAATAAAGATTATTATTGTGTCCATATCAACGCTTGCTCCGGCCTCTCTCCTCTAATCGAGACTGAAATGAGGATTCGCATTTTATGAAAAACTGCTGAATGTCGTTTCGGGCAGAAAATAAATGAATAGAAACCCCAGGCCAACGTCGGCCCCGGCTACGCGCTTCCTGCCGCGTTCCCCGACGCGTATCCCGCGGACGACCGTGCTGCTCTGTCTCCACGTGTAAGTACGTGGTGTACACATGGAGACAGACTGTTCTTTTCAAAATATATACGAGCCTCAAGAGCGGACGGTAGTCGATCACGCTTAACTATTAATTCTTATTTGGAAATAAGAGCTTTATGGTGTAAAGAGTACACATAGCCTTTTCTCGCTTTGGGAACTGGTGGCGCCATCGCCCATCAAAAGAAAAGATCGCGCAAGCTCTTTCACGGCCTCTGTGGTTACGCACAATCTCGGAGGCCGTGACTCTATCTTTTGCGCTACGGTAGAGGGCGGGATCATCGCGCTTCCGGCACTGCTTCCGAGAGGAGACTTTGGAATGGTCTTCACATGCATAGACATGCACTATCTTTTCGAAAGTTTTTTAGCTATTTAACAACTACAGCGAAACTTTGATTAAGAGACCTGCAGGAACAGATATGGCACACCTCACTACGTGCAACAAATCACAATGCATTAATGGATCAATGTGAATCGTTGCGTAGACAACGCTCGACGGTGGAGTCCCTCATGGGGTCAGCCATAGTGCCCTTCGTCACCATGCGCCTTGTTCAGGACATCGCTCAGGTCTCTCCTCATTAAACACGAATTAATCTTTCGCCTTTTACTAAAGATTACCGTGGGGAGGGACACTCCAATGAGCCTATAGGCCAATTTTTGCAAGGCCCTACCCGTTTGGGTGGGGCCTAATAACTAAATCGAAAGACAGAATGTGTATGAGGGCTAGCACACCCGCACCCTTCCCGCGGCTTGTGACGAGCTAATGGCTTTCGTAATTTACTTGCCTGTGCGATCGTTCTGCGGAACGGTGATTGCTCTTTTTCTGAAAGGTGAGCGCAAAGCTGTCAGGTTTACGGTGCCTGGTATGTTGCAATATTTGAATGGCAGGGTATAAATTTAACGAACATCAACGAGTGATCTTTTCGCGTATGCACGTCTTGATTAACGATACTGCAAACACGCGTGGCTCATACTCGTAGTGTTCAGTCCATGGTAAGCGGGTATGCGCCCACAGGTGTTTCAATTTTATAGAGCCTATGTCAATAAAGGACCAACCAAAAGTAACAGTGTACCACTAGAACACAATAAAAAGGTAAGGAAGGCATACCGTCGTTGTTTGTAGCTTGCGACTGAAATCTACACATAAAAAACAGAGAAAAGACGCAAACTACCAAACGGTAGGGGGTATCGAACAAGGGCCCCCGATGTTACCAAGCAAGCACCTACCGCTAGGCTACGGCGGCTTTTTTTTTTTTTTTTTCTTTATTGTACGGCGCTCCTCCCACACGCTCTCTATATTGACTATACCTATTGCGCCAGGAGTTGTTCTGATGCTGCTTCTGAAGCACCAACTGCGCTTATAGGTCGCGATAAGCGCTACCACAGCACTGTAATAATCAATAAAATCGTTCTTTTATCTCTCGGCATGTGTTTGCGCAGCAACTTTGTCCGACTTCGTAGGAGTACTTCAGTGATTGACGCTTATCATAAATCGGCGCACAGTAGGGTGCATTTCTCTTCAATAAAATGGATGTCTGTGCAGAGCAGAGTGCTAACGTTAAGGCGTTCCATTGCCTACCATTTATTCCCCACGGTACTGTCGACGTTCCCGGTTAGTCCACGTTAAACATACTAATCAGGTGGTCTAGTGGCTATGGTACTCGGCTGCTGATCCAAGGGTCGCAGGATCGAATCCCGGCCGCGGCGGCTGCATTTCGATGGAGGCGAAATGTTGAGGCCCATGTGCTGTGCGATGTCAGTGCACGTTAACCCCAGGTGGTCAAAATTTCTGGAGCCCTCCACTACGGCGTCTCTGATAATCAGAACTGGTTTTGGGACGTTAATCCCCACAAAACAACAACAATATAAACATACTAATCATGCACCTTGCACAAACACGTTCATCCACTTGTCTGGAAATCTATCATAGGCAGATTCCCCTCTAATTAATTGCTTTGCATAACACCTATTTTACAATTCGTAGGATCTGTACGCATAGCTATTCAATAGTATATATACCTTGTATTGGGCGTATATTAAACGAATAGCTACCAGCTATATGACCAGTGCATCCTCCGTTGGCCTAAAAGACACCCATAACAACCTGTTATTGGACAGCCGTGTACTGGACCAATACATATTTAATTGGTCAAGTAGAAAACCAGTACCCACATGCTTCTGGGACCAATAGACTCTGTAGTCAAATAAGACACCCGTAAGTGGCATTTTTTTGTCCTTAGTGATGCCAGTAATGGTCTTATACAATCCATAGAACACCAATAGATCCCCTATGTAACCTATAAAATTATTTATTGGACCAATAGAAATTCCTATTGGCATTTTTGCTAGGTGTGTAAACGCTGCTGACTACCTGTGCAATGACCTGACTCAGCCTGTCCACTTCCTTTCGGATTCTAGCTTGGGGACAGTAAATCAGAAGCTGCAGCTGGCAGGTGTTCCTGGAAGTGCCCCAGTGCTGCCAGCCCATCCAGTCATTGCAACGCCCAGGCTGCCGAGCACCTATGTTGGTAGGGAATTTAGCTTGTCCGGTAAACTTTGCGGGGAGCAGAACACTAGGTGGCTTTCTGTGAGCACCCTCCGAAGGCTCACTGCTTCTGGGCAGAGTGCCGATGAAACCACTGCTCTTAGGCATGTGCCGCCGGGCAGCAGCGCCAGTGAAATCATTGGCGCCATCAAAAATATCGTAGGGCCCGGAGGCCTTGAGACCCTTCTACATCAGGGATGAGTCAAGCTCATTGCGGCCGTAGCATCTGCAGCAGCTGCCAGGAAACTTTCGTCCTGAGGTTCTTTTAGCCCTAAATGGCACCTCGGTGCTGCCAGTCGTCTAAGTCGGACCATGGGTGTTTTATATCACAGCTTTCTGTATTTCACCGTACATAGGAGACGCTGTACTCGCTGCTGTTGTGTCCCCCTATGGAAAAGTCTTCTCTATCTAGGAATTGCAGTTCGAAGGCCGACCAAAACTCTGCACTGGAGTAACAATAATTAGAATGGAAATGTCAACCAGCTGCCCAACTTCCTGACCGTCCAGGGCCATTGAATGATTATTGACGAGAGAGATTCGTAAGATGTGCTTATGGTGCAGGATGGAGTGCCCCCTTGGCAAAAAGTGTGAAACACTGTGGTGCGAGGTGTTCGGGCACAAAACGTCCTCATGCACAGCAACTTGCCGCCGCTGTGTGGGGAACCACATCACGGCAGATTGCTACCTCCCGAGATCCTATGCCACCACCGCTGCATGTCAGGACACCCCCGCTAACAACGAGACCGAGGACATCGAGCTCAAGCTAGCCACACCAACCCGTGAGCAGCTCAAGCTCTCTGACCCTCCGGTCACCTCGACAAACGAGCCGCTACAGGGAGAACCCCAGTCCTCCCCGGAACCATCATATACCTTAGAGGACGAGGGATTCCTGCTGCTCTTGCCCTCTGCGATGCACACCAGTGCAACAGAAGCCGACACGGGTGGCACGACCACAACATCTACAGATGACGACGCCAACAGGACTCTGCAGCAGACACTGCAGCAGACACTGACGGTGGACTCTGCAGCTGACACTGACGGGCTCTCAGCCAGCGACCCTGATGTGGAGCTACAATCCTCAATGAAACAGTGGCCCAGTCTGCAGCTCCAATGAAGACCACCATGTAGCATCACGAAGAATGTAGTACCTACTCAGACAAGAGATTTTCAGGTCCCCCAAATAGCAAACATTCCATTGAAATATCCTGTTAAATCAAATAGCTGACCTTCTAGCTAAAATAGAACCAATGGACACGGATAAAATAGACATAAAAAGAACTCTCGAATCAGATTAACATTCAAATCACAGTTTGGAAGTAGACCAAAAGCACCTAAGACAAATGAACTGGGTCTCGCCCTGAGTGGAGCCCTTTGACATTAAGCATGTTATGCTGATGCTTTTCCCTCGTGCCATGGTGGAAGCACATTTCCTCTCTCTGAATGTTCAAGGGTTTCGTTCTGTGGACAAACAGAGAGGGGTACTGTACTTCGCAAGAGCACAACGCATTGACATACCTTTCGTACAAGAATGCACTTTCCGGCCTCGATATGACAAATTTCACAAACCATTTTTGTGTCGACACTTTCTTTTCATTAACAAATTGTTTCTTATGGCGTGGGAGTTGTATTCTTAAATTCTTTGTTTAGGAAAGGTGCACATTGTATTATGGTATAGGTGGTCAAGTATTAGCAGTTGACTTTGCACTCAATGGGAGACTTGTCAGGGCTTCGGCAGTTTACGCACCCACACGCCGACATAACTCAACCGACTTCTTCTAATCGCTCGACATGTTCATGCTAGACCTGTATCCAACATCCCTAGTTATTGTTTTAACTGTTGTCTAGATGAGAACTGTGATAATTGAGGTCGCAGACAATCAGGTTGTTACAGCGGCACGTCAGCTTTACGCCAACTTACCCAGCAGTTTTACTTCTCCGACGCTTGGATCCAGCTACATAACAAATTTGGCCCAACCTGGTGCAGGGGTAACTTGGAAAACAGAATAGATAAATAGCTTTTTTCCCCGGCTCAAGGCTGCTTCCTAAAAAGTTGCAAAATTCTAGATTTTCCCGTAAATACACATATATCAGATCATTGCCCTCTGTCTGCACATTTAAAATTTGGAATAACACCCAAAAATCACGAATATGGAGATTATATGTCAGTATTCTGGACCGTCCCCAAGTGCATCCAGGCAGCAGGTGCTTCTCTAGCATTATTGTGTGAACATGATGGAGAGTATGGCACTTGGGACAAAATGAAAGCCAAATTGTGCTAGGTACTCATCAAAGCAGGACGAGACCGGAAAACTTGAAATGCACGGGAAGTAAATGAAATCCTTCGACGGATCCGAATAATTCGCAACTCTGATACACTCACAATGCAGGATTACCTCTATTTGTTAAGAAATAGATATCAAGCCTCACTCAGAGAGTCACCTAGAGCCGTTAGCCTTGCCTCTAGCACGGGCAGGGCCGTTAACCGATCCAACTGTTCTCCGCTACATTCGTACAGGCACAATTGAAAAAGAAACCACAAGAGTTGCTTACATCGCACTTTTGTATGGCACACGTAGTGATCACCAAACAGATATAAGCGAAAGTTTTAAGCAACATGTTGCTAAGGTTCTCATGGAAGAAGGAGACAGCTGGGACAAGGGTGACTACCAAGATAGACTGAAAGAGCTTTGTGAAAATTTACTACAGGTACCAGACAGTGTCTTACACCAACTATATGTGCACCCACAACTTTCCATGAGTTGCAGGGGGTGATGAAGGGCATGAATGTTTCTTCTGACCCTGGACCAGATGGCATCCCTGTTCAGTTTTATGTTCACTTGTTTCGAACTATTAAAGACGTTCTCCTATCCATAATCAATAAGCGCTTAATTGAAGGCATTTGACAAAACTCCTTGCACAGCAGTCGTATCTTTCTCCTCCTTAAAGGGACCCTGAAACGGTTTTGACGATTTTGTGAAAACGTGGTGATCCGGTAGAGCGAGTCATTAGGATCATTAGAGGACAGATTTCAGCGCTCTGCAGTGTGTAATTTACAATACGGTTTCGAACACGTGCATCGCAAAAGATCGCAGCGGCTCCCCAAAATGCGTTTTCAAGTGCTACTGCCTATCAAACGATGGATGGGAGGCCGCTGATTGGCCCCTAACCAGTGACATGCACGTAACTTTCTTAACCTAACTGCGAACAACGAACTCCTACAACGTGCTCCTTTGTTTCAGCCAACGGTATCGTCGCGGCATCTGGCAGCATACACACGAGCCGCCGGCGCTATATTACAGAGGCTAGCACTGCCGAGGCCTGCGACCTCAGTAAAGATATCGGGGCGCTATGTCGCTGCGGAGGGCTCGGTAGGGCCGCTGACGCGGGAGGCGCAGTCATCGCTAGCGCGCACTCCGCGGCTGATCGAGTTGAAGAGGAACAGCAGTTGTAAGGAGGAAGGCGACAGAAATAAGCTCATAGCTGCCTTAGCGCATGGTGCTTCGCTTTATTTATGGCGTGAATGATTTCACTATTGTGTTGCCTAATCAGTGACGCAATGTAAAAAAAAAGAAAAACGTTTCAAGGACCCTTTAAGCCAGGCGGTAGGCCACCTGATCCACAATGTTGCTGGCGTATTGCACTAGTAAATGCAGATTATAAAATAGTCACTACAATCCTCGCAAAGCATCGACTGCACACTGGCCTTCTTGATTTAGTCAGCCAGACACAAATGTGTAGTGTTCCACGCCGGTCAATCTTTTCAGCTTGGGCGCTGACTAGAGATCTGTTCACCTATGCTTCCAGAACACAAATTTCAAACTGCTTTGTACCACTAGACCAATAAAAATCTTTTGATCGCTTTGTAAAATACTGCTCGGTGTCCTGAAAACATTTGGCATTCTGGCCGTATTCACACATGTGATCAATTTTCTGTATTCGAACCTACATGCGAAATTGCCAGTCAATTGGTACCTAAGCAATCCTTTCCCCATTACGTGTGGTATCAGACAAGGGTGCCCATAGAGTCCTCTTTTGTTTGTCCTTTGTTTAGATCGATTGTTACATCCCATATCACTGCGCAAATCGATACGTGGTTTTCCCTTGTCATGCCAAGGAGAAATAAAGGTATTTCCATTGGCACATGATCTTTCCTTATCTCCGAGGAATGAATAAAGTTACCGCGCCTCCTATGAATATTCAATACTTGCTCCGACTTATCTGGCGTTTGTTTGAATGAGGACAAAAGTAAACCCATGGCTTTCAGTAACTTCTCCAGCACACTCGATGGCACAGTCAATGGGTAACAGGAGTCAAAGCCCTAGGAGTGGTTTTTTTCAGCCCTTGGAAGAAGTAGCATGAGAGACATGGACAGAGCTCCGCAGAAAGGCCGAAACGAATCTATCAGTAGCATTAAAATTTCAAATGACATTAACAGAGTCCAGCTACATAGTGAACTGCAGCATCTGCACGGCCTTCTTCCATGTAGGCTGCATAGCATGACCTCCACAAAAAGCCTGTCAAAGACTAGCCACTCTCCTGAACAACAACAAAAAAATGCATATGGAACAACAAAACTGGATTGGTGGCACGTCCATTCCTCCAGCTCCCTTAACAACTCGGGGGTTTGAGCTCCCCATGCATCCGAACAATTCTTGGTCATCACGTTGTGAGGATTTTATGACCTTATAAACAACACTGATTATCTGGGCAGAAAATTAGTTGATTATTTCCTAGGCACTTCAAGGAAACTCTTCGTAACTGAGAAAAGGACAGGCCCCAAGGCTGAACAGCTCCCACTGTTCTATACATACGTATGCAGCACACTTTGATCGGTAGGAGTGGCGGTACTGGACGTAGAATTAACCAACACACCAGCAACAGACGTACGCTAGTTATTAGCAGTAGAAAGCCTGTAACCGGAAGAGCTACGGTGATACAAAAGCGTCAGCTGGAGCAAGCTAACTACGCCAGCCTTACCAGTAGAAGTAAGAGACTTTCGGTTGAAACGAGAGTGGTGCGTTCTGCCCACTTAAAGCTGCACAGCGGTATGGGGAATCGCCTCTAATGACTGCTGCCCTCAATGCAAACAAAAGGAAATGTTTCGATGTTCATTGGAGTGCTCGATAGCCAGAATTTTCTGGCATTTGCTTTGGTGTATGTTCCACATGCGCATAAATGCGGGTACAACGCCACACATGGTCTTCGAAGTGGCCTTATGGTGTACAGGAGCATTTGTAGTGTGGTGTGCCCTGATGGTGCCAATGGGATGGCGCTGCACTATAAAGGAAACCAAAAGGATCCATGTATCCACTGCTCCATAGAGTACTGAAGTTCATGTGCGAACGGGCTTGTGCTAACCTGATTGTCCTCAGCGAGGAACAATTCCTTCGCAAATGGTCCAAATGGTCCATGCATTTGGTACAACTTTGCAAGGGGCACATCATCGCACAATTGCTACCGTGTTAATTTAGTTCATCGTGGAAGCCTTGCCATCTTGCTCCAGTTAATTGACTTATGGAGCTGTGGTGGGTCGCAGCTCCTGCCTCATCTGCATGTCATCTAAACATCTGTGTACATTCCACTTTTGTATGTTTTCATGTGCCTTGTAGCATGCCATCCCTGTCTGTACGGGCACTTGTATCTAAAGACCTGTGTGCAGTTCTATCTTGTATGTTTGGATATGCTTTGTACTTACCATCCTCATTTGTACGTGTACTTGTATTCCCATGTATATTTTCATCTGTATCCCATTTGAATATTTCCATGTGCTTTGTACTTGAATGCAACATCCTTGTTATGTTCCTATGTACCTCTGTTCACTGAATAAACTTTTGCTGATGCAGAGCGAGGCAGTGTCTCCAAGGAGAGGCATGGGCATTGTGTACTCGTGCTGACCCAATGCCACTACCCCAAACCGGACGAGATGGGGCATGGAATTTTTGGTATAGTGGGGAACTGCATTCGTACTATCCCCCTAACAATTAAATCGGAAGAAAGATTCAGATACTCTTGGTGTTTGCCGGTATTGCGCTGACGGGTGAGCCAACTCATGTCAAAGGCATTCACCATAGAATGAGCATGGGTTGGTACGCATGAAACGGAAAGCTGCCATTATACCGAATTGTACAATTTTGTCCCTTAATGTCATATTGGGCTGTAACATGCTCGAGAGGAAGCTAACAACCACACAGTGGGTGATGGAATGAAAATATCTAATGTTAAAGCAGCACTAACATGCAAAATTTGCATCCTGTTTTTTTCAGTTCCAAGTTCCTAATGGCCTGCTCACCATATGCCATAACCTCCTTTGCTTCAGTGCTTTGCTTCAATTAGAGACATTTTTACGGCTTCCAGTGTCAGTTTCAGAGAGAACCTAGAAAGGATGATGAGTTTGTAAACACAGCTGGCTACACAACCCCACAGAATTTGGCAAGCCGCCCATACTCGATAACGCGTGCAAGTGCTTCATTGTCTGGTGACAGTAGAAGGTGGGCAGACAATAAAGGAATGTGGGGCCCCCATTCTGGACATTAACTTGCCCCTTAAAGTTGCGTGGAGCAGTTAGGTTTTTCGGAACTGTGGGGACCTGTACAAAAAGAGAGAGCTTGCCCCTCCATGCACCATTAAGGGGGAAGTTAATGCGCCTCATGTGTAAACTGTCGCACTCATGTAAACACTCTTGATGACCTGCTGAATGGCCTCATTTGGCACGTTCGCTTGCACTCAGAGGCTAGGTTCGCGACAATTTATTTGTGTATGTCAGCAGCTGGAGGTGACTTGCGCTACCCCAGGTGAAAATTTCTAGCTGGTATGCAGCTGGTTCCAGTTCAAGAGTATAAGGTGCACATTTCCAGTAGGCAACTGGTCCCAGATGCTTGGACCAGTTGCCTACTGGAAATGAGTTCCTCAGACCAGTTGAACTGGAACCAGTTGTATATCAGTTACAAATGTTCACCTGGGCAGCCAGTGATAGCACTAACCAACCGCTGACACCAGCCAGTGCCATAGCTACTGGTAGCCAACATAAGCCGGCACTAGCTGACGTAGCCAGCATTAGCCAGTACTGCTATTATGCAAGCAAATACAGCATGTTGTCAGTGCCATTCATGTCATGTTATACATATTCCTACAGCTTTGCAGTAGTGTAGCTGGCACACGTGCCAGATCATTCATCTTTATCATGTGTAGACGTTCTGATGTTATATGAAATATATAACCAATAATTTTATAACAGGTATTAAGGTGTCCATGTTGCTATCACAGTGCGGAACGTTGCAGAGAGAGAGCCAGATACATTAGGTAAAAAAAAGCTTCCGATTTGTCATGAAATAATTTGTGTCTAAATGCTATATGATTTAAATAATTTTATTGATAGCAAACAACCTGTTATACTAAAACTTCTTATAAAAATAATTTGTTTACATTGTGAGCACGACCTATGACTGACTCTTCATCTTTGGAACATCTTCCTCATCTGTAATTATCGTCATCAGCTGCATGGCTCGAACTTCATGATCGCAGCTAGCTTGTGATCAGCCATAATAAATGGTCCCTTATGAGTGATATAGGCGCTGGGGAGGTGCAATATGGCCAGACTATTGTCGAGCGCATGCAGGGTTCTTTTGCACCTCCGAACGCCTGGCTTTATCATCAGCTCAAACACTTCAAGCTTCATGATGTTTTGCATAGTAATTTTTATGATGCCAACGGCAACTAGTGGGTTCCCTCCATACCATGTTCTTTGCAACGTGAGGTGCTCGAAGCATTCCACGATGACCCGACGGCAGGCCGTATACGATAGCACAAGACATACTACAGAATACGAAGCCAATGCTTCTGGCCCAACCTGTCTTCCTTTGTTACCAAGTATATCGCATCATGCACTCTTTGTCAAAGCTGCAAACAACCTACGATTGCTCCTACTGGTCTTTTTCAGCGTCTTCCTTGTCCCTCTTCGCCTTTCAAAGTAGTTTGAACAGACTTGTGCAGTCGTCTTCCCAAAACCTCAAAAGACAAAATTGGTTGATGTGCATATGGCGGGCATTACCAAATCACGACCAGCACCTGACCACAGCCTCTGAGAAAAGAAACCTGCACCAACATTGCATTCTAACATTGCTAATGAACATGGAAGGATGCAGGTTAATAAAGACACTTAAGAAGTCCATGATGCCCCGCCACGGTGGTCTAGTGGCTATGGTACTCAGCTGCTGATCCGAGGGTCGCGGGATCGAATCCCGGCTGCGGCGGCTGCATTTCGATGGAGGTGAAATGTTGAGGCCCGTGTGCTGTGCGATGTCAGTGCACGTTAAAGAACCCCAGGTGGTCAAAATTTTTGGAGCCCTCCACTACGGCATCTCATAACCAGAGCTGGTTTTGGGACGTTAAACCCCACACAACAACAAGAAGTCCATGATGAGCAAATGACATGTGCACTTTTATACATTCCTTCTACTCTATTTTGTGGAATCTGTACTCACTGCTTCCTTTGCATATGGGCAAGATGTACAGTTCTTTTACAGACATCACAGGATGCCGACATGTTTATGCATGGATATGACAAGTTCAATTGTGATGTATGTGTATGCTTTGCTAAATTTGGTTGCCTGGCACTTTTAGTTATATTAAGAGACTCCTGAAGTCCGTTTCTGCAAGTGCATTACATAGGGGCGTAGCAAAAAAAGGCTGCAAGGTAACACAGAACCAGACAAACAGCAAAACTTTATTGAGCATAATGAAGAAAACAACACAATAAAAATCAAATGTATTATGGAGAACATAACTAGAAGAAAGACAATTTGCTATCGTTCTTTAGGTCATTGAACATAGAAATATTGATTTCTGTTGTGATGTTAAGAGGGAGCTGGTTCCACTCAATAGTGGTTCCACTCAATAGGCGTGTGGCAACTGATGTGTTTGATTTCGAGAGGGCTGTCACAGCATGAAAAGACAGCCGAGGGTGAGTGAAAGAAACTGTCATGCAGCAAGAGACGATGGCAAAAACTGCAGGAAAGAGATAAACGACCAAGTTTGTGACGGTGGGAAAGGTTATCAAGACCTGCACGAGCTTTTAAGACAGTGACACTAGTCGGTGCTGTGCTCCCATAAGGGCTGCAGAAATTAGCAGGGCTGCAGAAACTAGCTTCTGTTCCTCCTCTACAATCACTACACACATGCACACATGCACATACACGTGCACTGACACGCAAGTAGTCTGAGAAAATGAAATGGGCAGCATGGTTCTGCGGAGATTTGACGTTATCTATGGTGTAGCTTTGATCTGCGTCCCAGATTTGATTGCATTGTGCACATAGTTTGTTTTCAGATTTATTTACTGCATGTTCATATATATGGAACAGCGACAATAAATTAAGGCATTTCTTTTTTTTTTTTTACTGGGATGTGCAGGGTATAAAATTATAGAACCCGCTGTTCTTGATTAGCTTCACATTTTTTAAACACAGTTAGTACAAGCCATTCTTGTAGTGCTGCCTTGGCATCGTTCATTCTCATGCATAGACAGGTTGACTACATTCGTGCTTAATTAATAGGAAGGGAAATTTATGCTGAAAAACTCCAAAAGGGACAACAACAAAGCTGTCAGCTATTGATTCTTATGATGGCCAGAAAATGGATCTGTATGCCAGGATACTTCACAATTTTTGATGTTGAAAAGAAGTGTATGTGTGACTGCTTGCTTCGAATATACTTCGATCATCGTAGACTGGTCAGAAAGCTGATGCTTGAAAAACATGTGTGGAACTTACCGCTGCTTTAAGCTGAACAATTTGTTTTTGTGTGTCAACAGTTCCATTATGATGCCAATTTGTGAGGCAGTTTAAAGGTTTGCAAAGAACATGTGTTGTAAGCAAGTGGCATATGCCCTCTTGATGAAGGCCAAGGCATATTGTTACTTACTTCACAAAAATGAGAGAGCTTTAATAATTCATATTGTTGACAGACGTACTCATATTAATTTAAAGTACTCATTGTGCAGAGAGGCTTACTTCAAAGATTAATAATAATAATAATCTTTATTGCACTGGGAAAAACGAAGGGTACGGGCAATCTCTTGCTTGTGCATCACACAAGCAAGAGGTTCCCTGCGTTCATCATGAGAATGTAAACGAATTTGAAACTAGGATATGTATTTCCTGAGCCAATCATTAGGAATTGTGTGGGGCTCTTCAAAGTAATGCCGGATGTAGCTTGAAGTTCATGATGATTATTTTGTGGTGGAAGCAAGCATGCGATTGTCAATAGTGGCATGGAAAAAAGTCATGAGCTGTGAATGTGAGTATCCACTGGATTTTATCTAGGCGTGTGCAAACACATTGCATAGCAGGAGGGGTCTGTGTAGAATATCAATAACAGCGAGATTCCACAGTGTCCAAAAGACCAGAAAGTAAGGACACCTGTATGGGGAGGAGGCTTAGGTGATGTGGTTCGGAGGGGCGGGGCAGCAAATGGTGGTGCAACAAGGGGGGGGGGGGGGGGGGTACAGGCAAGCCTCCTTAGCCGACGTCCATGGATGTGAAATAATCCATCGGCTGGCAGCCCGGTTGTCACAATTCGACACGCGGACTGTCCAATTAAATGACTACATTGCGCGTGTGTCGCGCGGTTTACCTTCAATCGCGATTGAGTCCGATATAAATCTCGATCGCCATGGCTAGTCTGTGCAAGCCGCTAAACGGCGTTCGTGGTGTTCACTGCTCTCCTTGTGTCCGTGTCCTGCACGCCTCTTCTTTTGATTATGGACTGTTACCAACTCGCTCAACTTTCTGTCCTTTTGAAACGGAACAAATCGCGATAGAGGAAATTGCGGGCCTGACCGCGATCGAAAGTGTACCTACGTGTGTGTCACTCGCGGGTTTCGTCTGTGACGATTACCTCGCGTTTGTTGTCTTCGAAGCACTGACAGTGAAATAGGCGAACACACCCTGGTCTGCTGTACGGTAGAAGATTCCATGTCGTGTTGGCTGCTGCGCGCATGAGGCAATGAGGTTGTATTGTGATTCGATTCATACATTCATCACATTTCCATGTAGGGAGGTATCAGGACAACTGCAGGACAACATTGACAATGGAGGTGTGGTAACTCGCTCCGCCACCAGTGCACTACGCGAAGCTTTACGGCACGTCACATATGTTGTCTTTTGATCCACTCATTGAGGTTCTCGATATTTTGCCTGCATTCTCGAGCAGTTTCAAATAAAAAGAACAAGGCGGAGTCGTGTAGTTATTCTGTTAGTGCTTCTCTAGCGACGAAGATCTCAAGTTAACAGAGCAACTTTTATTCGACATGGTGCCTCTAACCGGAGCATTACCGCAGGCGCCCCGGAGTGTGCAGGCCGCTCGAGAGCGTGCCTAAGCATACTTACCTGGTGCCGGGATTACCGTGATCAGCGAGGCGGTGTCCCCAGGGAGAGGCGCGGGCATTGCACTGCGCTCGTGCTGACCCCTGCCACTACCCCAAACTGGGGCAGATGGGGCATGCAATTTTTGGTAGTGGGGGACTGCGTTCGCGCTTTCCCCCTAATGTTTAAATCAAAAGAAAGGTTGATGGATTCTGGCCTAGCTAGAGTTGCACTTGCGCTCACTAGTTGAGTGCAGTGGTGGCCAACGCCTGGGAGTTTACGAAGTCAAGCTCGATATCAAAAAAAAAAAAAAAAGTACAGCGTATCCACGGGGTGAATGATGATGAGTGGGCTAAGCTCGGGAGGTTAATCGTAGAGCGTGCCGAGTTCCGGATTAATTTAGTTAACGCGCACGCTACGAATCCTCATGGTTCAACTATGCACAAGTGAAATCTCCCACCGGCACTTCATTGCAAGTCAAGATCCAGTGCCTACACACACACACACACACACACACACACACACACACACACACACTATATATATATATACACTATATATATATCCTAGACGTCACCGTAACAATCAATGGCACCAGTATTTCCACCTCTCTGTACAAGAAACCAAGTGACCGCCAGCAATATCTCCATTTTAGCAGTAGCCACCCCCATCACTGTAAAACAAGTGTGCCCTACTCCCAAGCCCATAGATACAGGCGGATTTGTTCGGAAATTTCACAATTTGATCTCCATTCGCAAGAATTGAAATCAGCTCTTTTGCGCCAAAAGTATCCCGAAAAAATTCTCGATAATGCAATACAGCGTGCTCGGTCCTTGGACAGGGAAGTCACAATGCAGGCAGGGCAGAGCAACAGAGACGAAACGTTATGTCCAAATTTAGTTCTCACCTACTCCGCTGCTGCCCCTTGTGTAAACTCTATCTTAAGCCGCCACTTTAATATACTTAGGCAGAGCAGTCGACTGTCCTCTGTCTTTCAAACTGCACCTAAGGTGGTTTACCGCAGAAGTAAAAACTTAAGAGACCTACTCGTTAGGGCAAAAACACAGATGTCTGAGCGCCACAAAGGGTGCAGACCATGCGGGAAACCTCGATGCAAAGTGTGCCCACACATGGTGACCACAAGTACGGCCGAAGCCTCTCATTCTGACTTTGTTTATGATATTAAGGATGATCTTAATTGTGATTCGAGCAACGTCATATACAAAATCCGATGTGAAGTTTGCAAAAAGGAATATATTGGTCAAACAGAAACCGCGTTCCGCCTGCGTTTCAACAATCACAGGGCACATGTTACCGGCCTCCCTAATTTGCCATTTTCCAAACACACAAACTTGCCCGGTCACTCTTTTGAGCGCATCAGTGTTGTGCTTCTACAATCCGGCTTTCAGCACACACGAGAGCGCGAACAGCGCGAATCCTTCTTTATAAATAAATTCAGATCGTTCTCGCATGGAATTAACGAGAGCCCAGGGCGGCTCGCTTTCCTACGCAACCAATCGTAACAGTCAAAAAACGATATTTATTATTTAGCTATAGCTAAACTGGTGTCGACAGCACATAAAGAAAAATATCACTCCCACTGTGTTTAACCCGTACTTCCTCCAATATTTCTTACCCCCCCCCCCCCCCCATTTTCCTTTTTTCTTTTTTTCTTATATTTTTTTTCTCTCTCTCTTTTCCCTCGTTGGTGTCGCGCCCGACCTTATCTGTTGTTCAAAAAGGCCAGAAACTACATGCAGCTGGAGCGCGTCGCCCTGTTAAAGCATGCCGCCGCGCTTTGCTCACTCGACTCTTACTGCAGGCTCATTATTCTGGGTGGCCCACCTACTCCTTTTTTTCTCTCCTTTTTCACCTTTTTTTCGCTCCTTCGCATTCCTCACACAAAGCCTGCACCCAGCTTGTTTCTCATTCCTACCTTGCCACTCAGGCCCTTATCCCGCTCACGTGACTCGATAGTTCACATGTGGCAACGATTAAAGAACCAGCCGTTGCACCTCCGGTGTCTTCCTTATCTAGATCGTTTCTGCCCTCTCCTCATGTCGTCTGTCTCCTTCCCTTTGAGCCACCCACGTTGGTCGTTGTTAGCTTATGTGTTTGTTTATTTATATATTTGTTTGTTGGTTTGCCTCCTCCTTTCACTTGTAACTCTGCCTTTGCACTTGTATTCGGATGGCCGTTGTGCTCATTCGACTTAAACCTCCGAAGAAGGCTGGTCCTCCAGCCGAAACGTTAGGAATAAAGAAAATTTTTATCTGTTAACATTGCAGTTTAGCTTCAAAGTTCTTATAATTCTTTTATGGTAGCCAGAAGAAAATCTTGTTGATCTATATATATATATATATATATATATATATATATATATATATATATATATATATATATATATGGGTTGCCGGTGAACGCTTCTCCAACGCGAGCAGTCGGTATTTCTCAATCAAGAAACTCGCTAGGAGATGCTGCCTGCGCCAACGTTGTCTCTCGCGGGTGAGGGCGCGTTCTCCTCCTTTGCGAGCTGGTAGAGCGTGCCTCTAAGTAAGAGCGTTTCCATAGCCAACGCACGCCTTTCGCTCTCTCTCTCTCACAAGACAGCAGAGGCACGCGCCGAGGGCGAGCGCGTGCCTCCCGGCACACGGGTTACGCCTGACGCGGGACAAGGTTAGACTAAGAGGAGCTTCGCCCCTAAAATTCGGTGGGGGCGTCCCTTCCGTCATCTGTGCGCGGTATGACAGGCTCAACGTGCGCCGATTGTTTACAAATAAATTTTTCTGCCGATTACCTCAAGCATTCCACCTGGTTTCCTACCGTTATTGGTCACATTGCGTGTTGTCGTCAGTGGCAAAGCGAAAGAAACGTAGCGGTGCCATACCATGGGCTAGGAGACCGCGCGCTGGCAAACCAAGGTACGGGTGCATGCGCTATCGCACCATGCAAGGCGGATTGACTGATTTGATGTCACTGCTGGACTGGATTTTGGCTTTTTGCGCTTTCTTGCTAATTAAAAGTTATTTTCGCATTTGCTGAGGATTTCTACTAACAGGAGTGCGATAGAGTGCCCCAAGAACATAGAATCACAATTACCTTGACATCCTAAAGGAATCGCTCGGCCTTTATAGGACAACTCCGGCAGTTTATCAATGTCCATGGATCTCAATAAAATTTTCAACATAAAGTTTTCTCCTTGTTACTGTAACCAGGGGGTTGCAATTCATTTAGTTTTTATTCCCATGCAGGCCACCTTGTGTTTTTTACGTCATTACTTTCAATAGAGTGCCTAGAAGCTTTCTAGGCACTCTATGTTCAACGCTGCCTGCCTGAGCGGGTGGGCAGTGAAGATAAAACGGTAATACTTAAGTGCGCAAATTGTCACTGTCAAGTTCAGAAAAGCTGGCATAACTCAATGTATGGTCGGGTGACATTGCCGCTTTTATTTTTCTCGCACCAGCTCCACATTTCTGATGGCGGGGAGGGAGGCAGTGACACCATCGCACATGCTGCATGAGGCATCTACTGGTTTCGGTTTGAACACATGAACCGGTTCATTCAGTTATCTAAATTGAGTTTCTGAGCAAATTGAGCCACTGTGCCTGCTACAGGAGTATCAGTGCCACTGAAAAACAGCGGTATCAGAATATGGTGAGAAAGACTGCTGGAGTTCCCCTTTATGTTTGCACATGTTTGTTACCGACTTTCTCGTGACGAGGTACGAAGTTGAACAAGAATTCAGAAAAGCCTACTCACGTTAACAAAAAAAGAAGTCGCCGTAGAGTAAGCATGGGTTGGTGTGCATATGGCAGACATTCCCAAATCATGAATGGAAACTTGCCATATATCACTCAAGTGGAAAATACTGCATTATGGCATATGGGACGGAAACTTGGAAACTAACAAAGAAGATCGATAGGAAGTTACGAAGCACGTAGCGGGTGATGGAACGATACGAAGGCAGCAGAGCAGGTCAGTGAACAGATGGTAGCGTGGCTGCCACTGAGTTTCGAGTCAATTTTGCGACGAGCAGTTAGTTGCCAAAAGTCACCTTATTTTTTCAAATTTCGCCAATGAGATCGCCACACTAGATATTTACAGCATACCAGCTGATAGAGGCTTCCAATTTTCTATAGCCCCATAGAATACAGTACCATCCAAAACCCTGAAATTATATTCATGTTTTTCAATGGCAGTCGCACCACCCGCTTCATTATGGGAGTGCTTGGCATGCCTGGGTGGCTTTTACCTGTAGACTAGCCACAAGGGTGACGTAGTGGTGCCAGGGTCACCCAGAGTTGAGGTCATAACAGTGGTCCATGGTCACGGCCCTATATGAAGGAGACGCTAATACGTTACAACATCTTTCTATTCCTGTCTGCTCGTTTCATATTGCAGGTGGCAATATTCAAAGGAAACATTTGGGTAAAGTATGGGTGAAAAGCGTTGTCTGTAGACAGCTTTACATCTCCCGGATTTGAATTCCCTTTGTGTGTGTATTCGTACTGTTAAAGGCGCTATTCGAGTTTATTAATGGTAGGACGACAGTAGTTTTACAGAAGCCAATCATTAGTGAGTCTTGTATCTATTCAGCGTGAACTAACATGGTACCACTCGTTATTGTTAATTTGTTATTGTCACTCGCATCTATGTGCGTCTATCTTGTACGTCTGCGGCGTATAATAAGCGAACAGGTTGACCATGTAAAATATTACAAGCAATTGGTCTTTTTTTTTTCTTTTTTGCACATGCACTCTGCAAGCCATGGAAAATGCCTTGAGCAATGTTTTATTGTACGCACACCGCTTATCGATCTCCCGAGTATGATGTCACCTTGTGACCCCGATGTGCTTTCTAAGTTTCATGGAAGGGACACTGTTGGTGTGTACTGCAAGCTCCAGATTAGTTTGCCTTCGTTTCGTGAAGGGCTTCCTTTGGAACAACGTAGTTTGATGCAACCCGTTGTGCCATCGTCTAACCATCCATAAACTTAAAAGGAGCAGTCCACTAAATTACATCTTCCTGGGATGTCACTTTGGGACATGCTGGTACTCCCTATATCTAGATAAATTTAGGAGATGCAAGAGTTGCAAGATGGATATGCCAAATGGTGCATCGTGTTCACTTTCTACTGGTGTGTTAAAACTGCGAAAAATAAAGAGAATGTTGTCGCCCATTTGCTCGAAACCCACTTACTTCAGAACCCCTAACTCAATGGAGACGTCAGGAAAAAAATCGCCAATAATTCGCCATTCATAATTTTTCGTCGCTATGGGCCTCTCAAATTTGCCAATGTGGCGAAAAGTAGCCACCAGTGGCAGCCCTGCAGGATAGCGACACAGTCAATGTTAAGAAAAAAAAAATTGAGCAGCAGGTGCAAGAACTACACAGTGTAGCTGGTGGCGTTCCTTCACCTTTCTCCCCACCTTTCCTTCCTCATAACCCTCACTTCTCTTTCCCACTCCTTGCTTCACCACACTGTACAAGACTTTGCTATGCTCTACCCTCTCCTCCCTTTCCCGTCCCTTACTATACTGTGCTGTACACGCCTACGCTATACTTCACTTCCCCACCTCCTCCTGACCCTCACTTCTCTTTCCCACCCCTTTTTGGGCAGCTATGCACTAGTGGTGCGAAGACTGAGGATACAGCCTAGTGGTGGCTTTCTCTTCCACCTTTCCCTCATCCTCACTGTCACTTCCCTTTCCCCCTCCTTGCCCCGCCAATGTGGTCTAGTGGTTATGACACTCGGCTGCAGATCCGAAGGTCGCGGGATCGAATCCCGGCCGTGGCGGCTGCATTTCGATGGAGGCGAAATGTTGAGGCCCGTGTGTTGTGCAATGTCAGTGCACGTTAAAGAACCTCAGGTGGTCGAAATTTCCGGAGACCTCCACTACGGTGCCTCTCATAACCGGAGCTGGTTTTGGGACGTTAAACCCCACAAATCATCACCTTTCCCACTCCTTGCTACACTACAGTGGTAGTGATTATGATAAGGAAAAGACGCTTATTTCTGCAGCCCAAATTGGGAGCACGGCGCAGAGTCTTGGGGAGGGGATAATGGGAAATAAAGAGGACAGAGAGGTAATGAAAGATGTCAAGGCTCGTTCAGCGTGGCCGAAGTAAGCCGGCGGAAAGGGGACTACACTATAGTGTACAAGTATAGTGGTATGCTCTACCCTCTTTCCTCCTTGTCACCCATTGTTACTTGAACCAACTCAGTTTCGGAGCTCCGCTGAAAATGTTGGCCAGGTGGCAGTCATGGGAAACTAATGGCGCTGCAATCAGATCACGCTACTGGCACTACTTCTGGCTGCATGCTTCCATCACTGTGGCTGCTTGAGTCTGGTTATGTTGCTGCTTCAGGCAAAGGTTGGTCCGCAGGTTTGAGTTTTTCGCCTGGTCGGAGCTTGAACTGGTCTATGGAGAGGTTTGGGTCAAAATGTCGGCGCATTTTGTTCCGGGCTCCAAACTGGCTACAGTCATCAGCTATAAGGCTCATTTCTTTGGGAATAATGCTAAAGCACGACTTCACTACAGGACAGTGAAGTACAGAGGATATAGTCTTCAAAATTGATGTTTTAATCTGCATATTTGTAATATTGTCCCGGGGGCACAGACGTCACATTTTCAAAACTGGCACTGTTATGTAGGGAAGTATTCTACAGCAAATGTTATTTCCAAGTTATCGCCTTCCCTACGCATTCTGCCTGTGTTCTTCGATTTATCATATTTAGGCTGTGCATTTTTTTCCTCACAGTGAGCCGATTAGCCCAGTGCCAACTTTTTCTTACTTTTTTTTTTCAACGCCAAAAGACTCACCGATATCTAAGGATGGGAAAATGTTCTGAACAGGGAAAAGTTAAGACTGGCCAAGAAATATAGATGGTGTGATGTCATTTCGTGTGATGGAACTATACTGTTCTGTAGTCAATGTCAAAGACGTACCGGTAACACCTGGAAAATGGGAGTTGCAAAGGGGCGCCATAGTCTCTTTTTTCTGAAAACGATTAAAACTGCACATTTCAAAACCAAAGGGCCTTGCTGGGCGACGGCCATGGCCACGTGTGTGTGATGTCTTGTACGAAGTCAAATAAGAAGTTATTAGAAGCTTCCAAGTGTAAGAATAATTCCTGGGGGTACATGCAAAAAGCTAGGTACACCATGATGAGGGTGACTGGATTAATTTTGGCTACCTAGGCCTCTTCAACATACACCTAAATGGTATCACCTGTAGCCATAAACCAAAGCACACCAGTATACAAGAGTACAGTTCACCAACAGTCAATATGTGGCAGCTGTGGCAGGGAAAACAACAACAACAACAACAAAAAAAACCAGGCAGGGAGTGAAGTTCAATGGCAAGATGACGTCACATTGCTGCCAATGTAAAATTCATCCGTTTCATACATCAAGTGCAATGCTGTCAAAGCCTAGCGCTTGTGTTTACGTTGTGTACATCAATGACCAAAAAAGTAGTGTGTTGCTTGCAGTGAGCGAAAAGCAACACATGCATTGCTGGCAGCCTTAAACCATAATACATTTCTCATGAGCTTGACAAAACGTGCTGTTATGGGACACAATCTAAATATGCGAGTTTTATATTTCATGTTTGTTGTTTGTTTGTCAGAGCGATACACCTCTCCTTTTCTTTTTCTTTACAGACTACTTGTGTAGCCTTCACAGCTTTGCACCAGACGTATAAAATGGAGGCGGTCTTAACTCGCTTGCCTTAGTTAGTATAGCTTAATCAGACTTTCAACTTTATCATACTTGGCCTAATTAAGCTTAGCTCAACTAGTCTTAGTTTAATCAGGTTTGGTTTAATTATTCTTAGTTTAATGAGGATAAGCTTAACTAGACTGGTTTAAGGGTATTAGCTTAATTAGGATTGACTTAATCAGGCATTGCCTATTTAGGCTTGACTTAATTATTGCTATTCTAAAATTAGACCTGATTTAATTAATTGATGATTACCTAATTATTCTTAATGTAATTATACTTGACTAAAATGAGCTTACTTAGGCCTGTCATAATTATTTATAGCTTAATTAAAGTTGACATAACTAGCCTTAACTTAATAAGACTTGGCTTAGTTATTGTTAACTTAACTAGGCTTGCTTTAATTAGTCTTAGCTTAGTTCGGCTTGGCTTACCCTAATCAGCCTCAAAGTATCCAATGCGTGGTAGGAACGGTTGCAGGTAGCGTCAAGGTAGGTATAGCACTATTGTCAAAGCACTATTAGTTTGTTATGTGATTTTAGTATCCAGAAATCATGTACAGTACGCACCGCAGCACCTGCCAATATCCTTATGTCATAAAGTGGTGGACAAGTTTATATTATGGGATGCAAAGCAGCTTTCCATTCACAGATGCTGTGGTGCAGAGTATTCTGTAAAGCCCCCTCACGTTATCCGGTGGTCTTTGTTTGCTGTATTTCCTCATTAACTACTTTTATTTTATCACATCCCACATGGTCGATGATAAACTGCCTTTTCTGACAGACAGATCCTGTCACAACTGATATTGGAGTAGTCTTGCTGAATAGCTTAGGTGTTGAACAGAAGCGAGCATGTTGCCCTTGCGGCTCGCACTGCGCTTTCGAAGCTGGTGTTCGAAGAAAACAGTGAATGTGGTTTCAGAGGCCTTGTCGGTTTTCAAACGAGCACTAAATTGACACAGACGAGCGAGCTAGCATGGGTTTTACAGAGCTACACTCCCGCGGCGCCTATGCAGGAGCAGACGACATGGCAAACCGCTGTCTGGACGTGGCCGCAGCGCCGTTAATACTCGTGACCACCGCGTGAACCCCATGTTTGTGCTAGCCGGTATGCGGGGCTGTGAAACTGAGTTAGATCTAATAACGTTGCCCTCATGTCTCTTTCCCACCCCTTGCGATATACTATACTAGTACATGCCTACACTGTACTTCACTCTCTCTCACCTCCTCCTTTTCCTCCTCACCCCCTTTGGGCAGCTACGCACTAGTGGTGCAAAGACTGATACAGCTTAGCTGGTGGTATCCCCCTCCACCTCATTCTCACTTCCCTTTCCCACTCCTTGCTACACTATACTGTACAAGACTATGCTGTGCTATATCCTCTCCCCACTATCCCCTCACCTCCCTCTCCCACTCTTGCTCTACTGTACTGCACCTGTCCATATATGCTACACTTCCCTTTCCCATCCCCTTTCCCTAGCTTACTATACAAGGCTACGCTATCGCATGGTTGGCATGACTTGGCGGAATTGTGAGCAGCTACTTCTGGCTCTGCATAGCTGCTCCTTGTTACTATGACAGTGTGGGTCTCATAGCCTGGCCGAGTTTTGCGTGGATGAGGAACGGGTCAACAAATGGCTCAAGCAGCATCAGTGTTAATAAGAAGGACATGGACACGCCACGTAATGAGAAGGCTAGGTAATCAGTGGTGAGTTAGATTCACGGAACGGATACCAAGAGAGGGGAAGCGTAGCCATGGATGAAAGAGAGTAAGGTAGGGTGACGAAATTTAAAAAATTTGCAGGCATGCAATGGAATCTGCTTGCACATGACAGGAAAGCATGGAGAGCATTGGAAGAGGCCTTCATCTAGTGATGGACATAAGATAGGCTGATGATGAAGGTGAGGGATGGTGGACCGCACTTGACAGCACTTCGGTCGTTGACCTCCTGTGGATGATCAATCAGGATGACTAATGTTCAAGATGACTCATTTTGAGGCGGAAGCAAGCATGTGATTACCAATGGTAGAATAGAAGAAGTGAACATTGGCGTCAGCAGGATTTTTTCTGGAGGGAGGGAGCAAGTGCTCCGTTGCTTCACAACGAGAGGGATGGGATGGTTGAGGGCTTTGCCGATGGAGCCGTGAGGTGGGGGAAGGTGGAACTGATCCTCTTGCACTCCCCTGCCAATGTCCATGGCTGTGAAATAAACCATTGGCCAGCAACTGGGTTGTAACAAAGGCATGGCTACCTAATGACTACGTTGATTATGCCGGTGCCTCACCGGCACTTTCGTTCACTAGCAGACCGGATCAGGATCAGATTTCCTGCTTCTTATTAGCTCTCTTATGTTGCTGCAGAATGAAGCCTATTGCTGTTTCCAGGGTGTAAGGTTTTCATTTATAGTGTTGATATAATAGCCCTACTCTGCGTAGGACAAATGTGGAAACTTAAGGCACAATGTAGGAACAACTATCAGTTACAGAAGCACCGTTAAGATCACTGGAGCGGGGTTTATCATTTATTGTTCTTGTTCGCCTGAATGGTCATCTGTTTATTTTTGCTCAATCCACTCCATGTTCCACTTCCTCCTTTTCCATCCCCCCAGCAGACCCTACTGCTAACCTGTGTCCAAAAGAGTGATGCACGCAAGAAAGCTTGCCGCAGTAGCAAAAAAAAAGAAAAGTCCATATTCCAATATCTTCACCACGTACGCGTATTACCTGTTCAGACGTGGAATTTAGGAAACATATATATGCACGTTAGCGTAATGGTGGGGCAAAAGAAAAGGAAAACACAGAGCATGTACAGCTTGGCAAAAATACAAAGTTAGAATGGTGTGTCAGTGTGCTAAAACCATTAATAATAAATGACGGGGTTTTACGTGCTACGGCCGGGATTCTATTATGTGACTTCGAGCTTCGCTAGCCAACACCCTAGCCCCTTGTCGCTAAGCTAATCGGGCTAAGTCGCTAAGCTACAATGGTGGGTAACAGTCTGTGAAAACAAAACAGCTCAAAACTAGCAGTAGCATAGCACAAATGCTTCCTTTATAAAAGAGGCACGGGTTGCATATTCTGGTGTGCCAGTTAAGGAAATGTCAGCAGCGACATCTTGTCCGAGCCGTTCATGCCATGTTGTGCACATCCTGATGTACACTACGCTAGGGCAATGATATTGACAGCTTTGCAATGTGGTCATCATGTCATCGACTCATGTTGAAATAGCATAGGTGGCGTGGAGGCCACATCATCCATCTTTTTCATACGTTCACGTTCTGATATCCCCTTCAGCGGCGGCATACACAAATGTGTACGCAACTTGTTTTTGGTAGTTCAGTGGAGAGGCAACCACGAAAGTCCAAGAAGCACTGGGCTTTCGATAAATTAAATGCTCGGCACACTCAATGACAGTATAATGAATGACCACGCTGACATCACAGTGTAGGAGGTTGGAAAGAGAAGATCTGTTGGTTCGGCATGAAGCACTTTGTATTTAGGAACTATAAGCCTGCAAGTTGATTGGTGACAAAGAGACCTTTGTGTCCTGATAAAACCTCTTACAGGCATAATTTGCTTGTGTGTTGACAGCCAATAGCCTACTTCAATAAAACATGGGACAACATGGCTACTTACTTATCTGCTCTCTCTGCAGTAATTTTTGAATCTGTAGTCATTGCTCCCTGTGCGTGGGCAAACTGTATAGCTTATTTTTCCCATATAGTTGGATGGTGAAATATTCATGCGTGGTTATCACAAGTTTGGCTATGACTTATGTGTACTGTGGCTTGCTTAATTTGGTTGCTTGGTGTTGTTCACAATGTGTGCATGAGTTGTTTGCAGATTTGTTTGATGCATATCATATGTGGAACAACTGAATTAAATTGCAGCATCTTTTTTGGCTGGAAGGCATAGAATATTAAATAGCATAGCTGATTGTTGCTGATTAACTTTGCAATTTTGAACTGTATTTACTATGAAATATTTTTGTAATGCTACCCTGAACTGTTCATTCTCATGCCGACATAAGTTGGTTTCATTCATGCTTATAGTTAGTTGATATGATTAAGGAGAAATTATACTGAAAGGTCCCAAAAGCAGCAGCAACAAATCCATCAGTTATTGATGCTCATGAACTGTAGAAGATGGAGCTGTATGTCACGATACTTCTCAGTTTTTCATGTTGAAAAGTAGGAATGTACGTGTGGTTGCTCGCTCTGAATATATGTATTTCAATCATTGTTTACTCAACGCCAGCACCGGCACTTCCGATCGCAATAGGACCTTATCAGGATCAGAGTTCTTGCCCTCTATTGGCTCTTTTACATAGGCTGTATGAGGGAGCCAATCGCCGTTGACAAATTTAGTCCTGGTTGTGCTTAATCGCAATCAGTTGTGCACCGTTTGGTTGTACTCTCGACTGCGATTGAGCATGACATTAATCAGAAATCTCGATCGCCATTGGCTAGTCCGATGGTAGAGAAAATCCGTTGCGATAGGGATCGTTCGCGATCGAAAGTGCGCGAGTGTACACTCGGGCAACAATCACGAACAATCACGAGCCAGGCTAACCAGGTCGCACAGCTTTATTCGGGATATCTCGCGTGGCCATCGAAGCATACATAGTGAAATAGGCGAACGCACCTTGAAATTTTCTTTCGATTGGCACGTTCTCGAATAAATCAATCTAAAACGGCACCGCTTACGCGGATTACCACGCTACTTCAGCCGAGAAGCCGTGCGTCAGTAGTGTGCAGTCCGAAGCGCGGCTGCGACCAAGGGGTTACATGAATGAGGTGGTCACTTCGTAATGAGGCATTAGTGAGGTAACTTGAACACCGCAAGTGGATCGCTGCAAGGTGGAAAATGCCGAGTAGTGTAGGCTACCTGTTGCACATACGCCAGCACATAAACGCATGAGGTATTTGTGTGGCGATTTCATTCATACGTCCACACTTCTATGTAGAGATATATCCGGACTCAGGAGAGTATGGAGGGGTGGTAACTGACGCCGCCACCAGTGCACGACGCGAAGCTTTACGGGATGTCACATATGTTATATTTTGATCCACGCATTAGAGATCTCGTCAATTTACGTACGTTTTCAGGCACCTTCCAATAAAGGTTTAAGTCGAAGATGCTTAACTACTCTGCTAGCCCCTCCGTAGCGATGAAGATTGCAAGGTAATGGGGAAACATTTATTCAACATGGTGCCTCTAACCGGAGCGTTACCGCAGGCGCCCCGGAGTGTGCAGGCCGCTCGAGAGCGTGCCAAAGCATACTTACCTGGTGCCGGGATTACCGTGATCAGCGAGGCGGTGTCCCCAGGGAGAGGCGCGGGCATTGCACTGCGCTCGTGCTGACCCCTGCCACTACCCCAAACTGGGGCAGATGGGGCATGCAATTTTTGGTAGTGGGGGACTGCGTTCGCGCTATCCCCCTATAATTAAATCGAAAAATAGAGCTGAAATGTTTAGCGCTGCGTGGTTTTCACGTGGGTTGTTCGGCGGCGATGTTTTGTTGCTGGGGGTGGGGCTGCGTGAAAGCTTCGATTAAGTAAGACGTTTTTAGGCTGAGACCGATTGTTAAATGGTGAGGTGATTTATTCGCAGGGCTTGGCAACTATATGTACACCCATTGTTTAGATTATTGGAAAAGCTGAACGTAATTTCCAGTATTTATCAGCGAGTTTCAGTGATGCTGTGAAAATTGAGGGGAATCGGACGCGCAGAAAATGCGCCCGCTCTATTACGTCGCAGGTGGCGTTAGAGGAAAAAAGAAACAAAGAGACGTTGCCGCTTTTTGATGATCTGGAGAGTGCGCGAGACTGTAGAGTTCGTAGATCTAGCTTCTATTTCGAATCATCGATATGTCGTAATGTTTTGCGAAGCCGCTTCGAGTTTAGTATGTCCACGTGTTTGCCGTGGTTTTACGTGCCAAAACCACGATGTGATCACGCCTCGTAGTGGACGGCACCGGAGTAGTTTCTTAGCACCTGGGCATAGCCTCCTATATTTATATATATAGGAGGCTATGACCTGGGGTTATTCACCTTCCACCTTTGTAAGCATACGTTTTTTTTTTTTTTTTTTTAGGGGTGTGGGAATATTGGAAATTTCGAATAATTTTCAAATAGCGTTTGCTATTCGATTCGACTCGCACTTAAATTTCACTATTCGAACCATTCGAAGTTGGTAATTAAGGGGGAAAAAATACGCTCTCTGTTGTGTGTCAAGTGGCCCATTGCCGCATGTAGTTCGCTTCGCCGCAGTACACCGGTGTACTGCGGCGAAGTTAACACTCCCATACTGCGGTGAAGTTAGCTTTCTGTTGCACAATTCTCTGTTGGACTGTTCCTCAGGGCTTTGGAATGATACTGTGGCAGTATGCTAGTCATGTAATAATGTTTTTGGGCCCATGTTGAGCAGTACA